>BTPG01000002.1:126137194-126167172 GCA_036245525.1 Semisulcospira habei | reverse complement strand
CACAGCCAGTGTAATCAATAAACTCCATACAAGACAGATTTGCAAAATAACTTTTACAAACAATTTCTTTGTCTCGGTGATGGTCAAACGATTTATACAGTTTTGTTCTAATAATAAAAGACATTGTAGCTTTGCAATGCTGCTTGGTAACATGATATTATATGAATATGTTTTCAGGCCAACATAACCAACTTTTCCCTGGGGGAGATAATAAAGATGCACTCAACCGATGAGCAGCCCCTGGTGACCATATCGAATGTGGGAGTAGAGGCGACACCTTATCAGCGCGTGACCAGTGAAGACAATCCGGCCTACTGTTTGTGTGGGAATCATCTAATAATAATGGACAACAAGAACTACTGAATTTGATCCAGCTGATCGAGTTAACAGAAGAACCAACTTTTCTAGATATTTGTAAGAAGCAGACCGAAGTCAAATTTTGCAGCGTCAAAAATTATAGCATCACATTTGCAAATAAAATTCCCACATTATAATAGCAATCAAACATCACCAACACTCTACATACAGATTTTTTTCAGTTGTGGCATGAGAGCCATATGGGGCTTGGCAACAGCAAACACTGTTGCTCTTGTCAGGTGGCCATAATCAGATGGCAGTTTCTAAGCCCCAATCTAAACTACCTGAGGGCACTATCTGGTTGTGTATGTGTGTGAAACCAACCTCCAAGTCTTTACTTCTGCTGAAAAAACCACATCCACTCGTCGCTCAATCTTGTCATCTGTACTGCGTAGGTAATGTAACAAACTGGAGAGCTTCTCATCAGTGAGGCATTGGGGATACAAGGCCACGGAGCACATTCCTTGATGAGAAAAAACAGAATGAAGAGAACATTTTCATTAACTTTTAAAATTTACTTTCTGTCATGGAGATTGTTTACATCTGTTTGTACAAGTAGTTGGGACATGAATAAATGGACACATGCATGTAATATATACTCCATATTGTGCACTTTGTACTCTCTATACAAGAAAGTATTAAAGTTGAATGTAAAAGCAAAATGTTGGACATTTTTTGTTTTCAATACATTTGGACATTCTTCTTCATAAATTGCATACATGTCTGCTTTCATTTTTCATCCTTGTTATAACTACATACTGTAAACAGTGCACATGAACAGGAATTCTGCACCTGACTTGCCATAAGAAAGAATTAGTTTTCATGGTCAGTGTCACAATCCTAAATAGTATATTTCTACAAATACATGTACTGTAATGATACTGAAAATGACATGTACAATACTGCACTTGTACCAGAAATTGCACAAGTGTGTAACATACATGTACTATGCATATTTCTGCTGTGCTACCTGGTATGCCACAGAGTGCCTGTTGCTAATCTTGGTATACTGCTTGCATACTTGGTGGTTGAAGTCAAGGATGGTAAGCCTGTTGCGCATTGTGTAGCCTTTGTAGCCAATGAAAGTTTTTTGGGGGGCCATTTCATTTTCAGCCACATAGATACATCCCCTTGACTAACACTCAAAACACTCAATGATGAGACTGAAACATATCTAAACTCTAAGTCAAAATAAGTGCATAAATAAGACATGATACCTTGATCATGCCTGGCAAGGACACTCGTAATGTGTGGTGATGGTTGATAACAGGCTTTATCCCTTGTTTCAAGTGGTGTTTAGCCTTTGGCAGCAGCAAAGAAACTGAAAACAGATGGCCAATATAATAGATAAAGCAAAACCTGAAAGTAAAAAAAGCACAAAAGTGAAAATGTACCAGCAGCAGTTTATACTGAGTAGGTTATTTCGATGACAGGACAGTTTCGTGTGTTTTTGTTCTGCATACACTCAAGGATATAATCCTCCATGTAAACACACAGCTCAACTCAAACCTTTTATGCAATTCGCTTGCCTTTGTGCCACACATCAAAGTAATGATCCAGATGTTTCAGTGGCTGCGATCAAGTCAGTAATAATATACAAATCTATTTCATACTGGAAAAAAGATACATGCATTACAGAGTGGCAAACTGACCGGTAGCTAGCACTAGCTGTTATGAAGACTTGGGAGAAAAACCACCATGGCACCATGATAATAATGTTTACTGTCAACTTGTAAATATACTTACAGTGTGGAGGTAGCAGTCATATGTAAATCATAACTTAGTGTTGTGACAGCAATATTTCCAGGACACTATAAGCTACTTTATGTGTGATGTGATAACACTTTTACAAACAAAAATGATTTTGTGCAAGCGCACGGGTGTACCATACTTCAAAATCAAATGCCACCAAACTGATAATTACCTGAAAGTAGCAGGAGACTACAGTAGAACTCTGTCGGTGACAACTTATCGGACAGGTCTTGCTGTCTTCAGAAACTCGATGCCAGTCTGTGCATTCACCAGTTTCAAGTCACCTGACCTTGTGGCAGCCCTGCTGTCTAGAAACAAACCATAAACACAGTCATGGATGGACAAAACCTGTTGAAAAAAAAATAAATACAGAAAATAGGCATGTGTGCACATACGCATGTACGTGTGGCTTTCTAAAAATGGCTTAGTCACAAAATAGCAGCACATTTTAGTGTTATGATATGGAGCAATATATACATACATGTATTTACATGATTCACAGAAAAACTAGCAATAAAATATTTTGGTATACAAGAATGATAGTATAAGTTTTTGTCACTCATATTTCTCCTGTTCATAAGCTTGTGGTTTCAGGAAAATATGAGAAATACATTGTATCAGTGGCAAGCCAACTTACAATAGACCACTTATATACCTGATTGTGAGTTTCATAATGAATTATGCACATACATGTATTGCTCTATTTCATCACACTGAAATGTGCTGTTATTTTGTGAACAAATATATTTTAGGTTGATTATAGTGGTATAATTATTTTATCCTTACCTAGACCTGTTGATTATATTCTCATCCAGACAATTGCTGATGTTGTTTTCATACAGCGAGCAGCTGTACATTTGTTTTCATTCAGACAGCTGAACATTTTGTCTGTGTTCAGACAACTGCAGGTATATTTTGTTTTTTATTCAGACAGCTGTATATTTAATTCTATTCAGACAGCTGTATATTTTGTTCTAAATATAAGCCAGCTGTACATTTTGTCCCAAGCATACACACACACACACACACACACACACACACACACACACACACACACACACACATTTTAGGTTCACAACTTACCTTGCCACTGCGATTATCTGTTATGTATTGTGATGAGATTGGGCATTGTTCCATTACTGATGCACCTTCACTTTGTACTAGCTTCACAAATGTATCCACAGAAATAACACATTAGCTGCTTGCTGCTCTGTGAGCTCATTTGGTGTGGCACTGAAAAAGAATCAAATGACTGGTATTTGTATAGTTATGTAATGCACACACGGGTCTTGTACTAGAAAATGGCGTGGCGTTCTGAAGATATTTACACAAAAACTTGACAACCACCACGAACCCCCAAAACAAATCGCAACTAAAAGTGGAAACTTCTGTACATCAGACCAGAGCTCAGAATATATCGCATATTTCATTATGTATATAACACAAATATGTGTAATAGAAAATTGCCCAGAAACTATTACACTTATTTATAAAGGAGAGAAAATTTAAAAACAAAGTTTCAGGCTGTTACTATAGTGACGTATATATAGTAACTACAGAAGAGACGAACAGTGAGGCTAAGATTTCCAATCTATTCTTCGTCTTGTTCATCGATGTATTCTGCCTACTTCTCACCACTGTCGTCTGCTGTTATTTCCTCAGTCATCATTTCCCCCGAAATTAGTGTCCTGTACACCAGAACACACATAACATTACGATCGCTAGGGCTTCTTGTTGTTGACAAGGAAGTGGTCATTAGAGTGGTGTCCCCTGATAATACATATTTACGAGTACCTTCCCTTTGTAAACACGACGTCAGCTACACGCGCATAGGTGTTTGTTGTTGTTGGAAATATACTTACCAACAAAAGTAATATTTGTACCACAAAAAGTGAAAAGACCACACCATATCATGTTGGACTTACCGCCACCATTCGCTGGACCTTTTTTGGACGCTCTGGACGTCGCGGCTCGGTGCAGGCTTCACCATTGCGGCAAAATGAAAGTTGGATATTTTTCAGTCGTAGTTGCACGGGAATTGGATGTTACCGCGCACGGACAGATGCAACTGGAAGTGACCTTAGGCAGCTGGATGGTGTATACCTGTTTTCGTGAACTGTGACAGCCGTCAAGGACGTCTGACACTCTACAGCAGCTATAGTAACGTGCGTGCTCGGGGATCCTATCACACGGGGCCCTATCAGGGTTGCACTTTCTGTGTCAGGTAGGGACTTTGAAATTTTTTTTTCGATGTCCTCTACTGACTAATTGCTGAACCCGGACCTTTAAGCCCCACGCAAAACTCTCACAGCTCTCAGTGAACAATGCAGTGGGACACTTGGTTGGCAGTTACTGGTGACACGTTTCCTGCACTTAGCGCCCGATCTGGATACGAATAGAGATGATTCTGTGTGTGTGTGTGTGTGTGTGTGTGTGTGTGTGTGTGTGTGTGTGTGTGTGTGTGTGTGTGTGTGTGTGTGTGCAGGGGCGGATCTGGGGGAGGGAAGGGGGTTACAGGGGTTCCGGAACTCCCCCTCACCTCCCCCCCCCCCCCCCCGCGACCCAACATTCTTTAAAATGCTATAACAAAGTCCCTGTTTGGACACCCCCCCCCCCCCACACACACACCCTTTCGTTGTTTGATATTTTGGCGAATGGTGAGAGTCTTAACACGCATCGCCTCCCCCCCCCCCTCTCCCTGGAAGCAAGGTCTAGCGTCGGGGAGGCATTTTGTATCAGGTTGAAGGTACCAAACAAAAACTGAGTTGGACCCTTCCCCCCCTCCTCCCCTTCCCTCGAGGTAACTGATCCGCTCCTGGTGTGTGTGTGTGTGTGTGTGTGTGTGTGTGTGTGTGTGCGTGTGTGCGTGTGTGTGTGTGTGTACAGGAGAGAGAGAGAGAGAGAGAGAGAGAGAGAGAGAGGTCTTTAACCCTTTGCGTTTCGGTAGCGTTTTAGTCACGATGATTCCTGTAGGAAGGTATGGGTTGTGTTTCTGCAGGAATCATCGCGACTAAAACCGCTACCGACACGCACAGGGTTACACAATTCACAAACTGAGCTACCGCGCCTATCCCCACCTTACGCTGACCGGCAGTTTGCCGCACTGCGCAGTTTGTGTCGCCACTCTCGGTACATGGACGCGACGGTTTAAGTTAGTTAGTTATTTTGGATTAACGCTGAGCAGGCGACTAAGTCTCACGGCGGGCCACCGGTATAAGCTGCTGAGTGTCTAAGCATGCGCCTCCCTGATCACCTCGGTGCCGAGGGACTTAACCACACTGGAAGAAGTATTTGCTGAACCCCTTTAGCCCCAAGGTCCCATTTCTCAAATTTTGGAGGTTTTGCCTAACGACTATGTACCTGTTGTAGGAGATGGATTGAACATGAAGGTACCAACAAAAACTGAGTTGGACCCTCCCCTCCCTCCCGCCCCCCCCCCCCCGCCATCTCCCCTCGAGGTAACTGATCCGCCCCTGGTGTGTGTGTGTGTGTGTGTGTGTGTGTGTGTGTGTGTGTGTGTGTGTGTGTGTGTGTGCACAGGAGACTGAGAGAGAGAGAGAGAGAGAGAGAGGTCTTTAACCCTTTGGGGTCGGTAGCGGTTCTAGTCGCGGTGATTCCTGTAGGAAGGTATGGGTTGTGTTCCTGCAGGAATCATCGCGACTAAAACCGCTACCGACACGCACAGGGTTAAACAATTGTCCTTCAGGCGCCAAACTCATCTGGCACCACCCTTGAATTATCATGATCAATCCATCTCCTGCTGCAGGGTCCCGGGGCTAAAAGGGTTTTAAAAAAAGAAAAGAAAGAGTACGCATGCGCGACAATTACGCTTACGCAACAAACCCAAGCGAGTTCAATAGATCTGACCGGGCGTGACGGACAGATTGTCTTGAGATACTGCGGATGCATGAAAATTATATGCTTCCTGCAAACTTCCAAAAATGATGCAAGACTTGGAGCGGTATTTTAAAGTAGCTGTCAGACTGGGCTGGCGCCTTCTGGCACCACCCTAGCACGGTCATGGTGGATGATCTGTCTTGTGGCCCGTATTCACGGGGCAACTCCTCACTCTGGGATCTAGGGCTTGACTCATGCGATAAAGGTGTGCTGGTTACGTGCAGAAGGTCGGCCCTTTGTTTCACTGACTGCATGTAATGGTCTACACAACAATGAACACTGAAGATCTGGGAATAGGCGGCCGCCGCCGGGAGAAAATGTCAGAAGGTATAGGTCGTTTGACATCGGAGCGCACAACATTTTTTGAAAATATCTCCACACAAAAAAACCTCCACTTTTTATACCAATCTTAGAACAAATATCATTCAGTGACAGCTGACCTAATACGATTTACTTTCACGAAAAATCGAACAATTTTGTCAGTTTTTGCTGCACAGTCGTAAAATTTCGGATTCAAGTTTTTTTCATAAAATGAATGATTTTACATCCCTAAATGTGCCCCAGATATATTAAGCTCAGTATAAGAACGATCCATTTTCACATGAATGGGGCCACAGCCGTTCAAGCCTGAAACAGCCCAGGCATATACAAAGTCTACATGCTTGACCTCGATATTCAAATCTGCCGGAACTCTATGTAGGGTACTGAAAATGGCTTGTTCTTGTCCTTTTACTAAATTCAGTTTACGACTGTACAGCAAAATCTAAAAAAGGGGTTCAGTAAAGATATTCCATATTAGGTCAATTGGCACTGAATGATATTTGTTCTTAATTAAACTCATTCTACCCCCAACACCGAAATCCCAAAAGTTTGCCGTTGTTCTCTAAAGACTGCATTGCAGTGCAGGACACAGATCGACCATGATAGTTCAAGGGTGATGCCTGAATAGCTTGGCGCCCATAGGCGCCAAGCTATTCTGGCATCACCCTTGAACTATCATGGTCGATCCTTATCTTGCTGTGGTGTGTCTGGGGTCATCATCATCATCATCATCATCAGTCCCTTGCCCGAACTGGGCGTTGGGGGGACTGAAAGGCAGCAGCAACAGACAGTGCTCTCCACTGAGTTCTATTTTGGGCGGTGGCAAGCAAGTCTGGCATCTCGAGTTCGGTCCATTCTTTTATGTTTGCGACCCAACTCTTTCTCTGACGACCTCGCCGACGACTTCCTTCGAGAGTGCCTTGGAGGATAGTCTTGGACAAGGTGTTGTGTCGGGTCACGTGGCCAAACCAAGCAAGCTTGCGCCGTTTCACGGTTGCCAGAAGAGGTTCATGTGGGCCCACCAGGGAGGTGACGATGCTCCGTACATATTCGTTGGTTTTGTGCTCGCGGTACGAGATGCGGAGCAACTTCCTCAGGCACTTGTTCTCAAAGGCCTGGATTTTCTTTTCTGAGTCTGCAAGCAGTGTCCAAGTCTCACAGCCGTAGAGTAGAATAGACACTACGAGGGACTTGTAAAGCCTGTACTTGATGGTGAAGCTGATGGAGTTACTTCGCCATATCCTGTCCAGCCTGGCAATTGCGGATGTTGCTGTACCTATCCTGATACGGATCTCTGCTACGCAACTACCGTCTTTGGACAGGGTGGCTCCCAAGTACTTGAAGCTATTGACCTCTTCTAGCTTCTGGCCGTTCATGTGAATGTTGCTGCTGCTGTCGCTTGTGGTGTTGATCATCACTTTGCTTTTATCCGTACTGATCTCCATGCCATAAGACCCTGCGCTACTTGAAAGTTTGTCTGTCAGGTTTTGGAGCTCACTATTGCTGCCTGCCATGAGGTCAATATCGTCTGCGAATCGAAGATTGCACAGGGATCTGCCACCAATAGAGATTGAAGTATGGTGGTCGTGGAGGGTTTCCTGCATGATCTTCTCCAGGAATATGTTGAAAAGGACAGGAGAGAGCAGGCATCCTTGACGGACACCGATCGTCGTCCTGAAGAACTCGCCTGACTGATTGTTAAGTAGAACCGCGCTGCAGGCGTTCTTGTAAAGCGCTTCTATCATTTGGATCAGTCCCTCCTCTATGTTGAACGATCTCATGACTTGCCAGAGTCCGTCGTGCCAGACGCGATCAAATGCTTTCCTGAAATCAATGAAGTTGTGGTAGAGTTCGCGCTGATGCTGCAGATGTTTCTCGATCAGGACGCGGCAGTTGAAAATCTGCTCTACAGTGCTTCTTCCAACTCTGAAGCCAGCCTGTTCTTCTGCCAGCAGTTCCTCGGCGAAAGTTTTGAGGCGGTTGAGAATGATTCTAAGCATTACTTTGCTAGGGTGACTGATCAGACTGATAGTTCTGTAGTTCTGGCACTGTTTCAGAATCAGACTGATAGTTCTGTAGTTCTGGCACTGTTTCAACAGAATAAGAATAACATGCCGGATCGGTCGGGGCCCGGATCACCAACGACCGCGCACCCCATTGGAGGTCTCCAGGGTGGGGGCGACAAGTGTGTTACTGGAACCAAACCCACCATCAAGCTGCCCACGCAAGGAATAACTATCGGAACTTGGAACGTTCGCACACTCTACCAGTGCGGCAAAGTGAAGGAACTCACCCACGAGTTGAAGCGCTATCGCTGGGACATTGTAGGACTTGCAGAAGTTCGATGGACAGGCTTCGGAGAAACAACAACAGATGAAGGCCATAAAATCTGGTTCAGCGGAAAAGAACCCAAGCACGAACATGGCGTAGCTTTTATCGTAAGGAAAGAGGTGGCTGGAACTGTCATCAGCTGCACCCCCGTGTCAAGCAGACTAATCTCCATCCGCATCTCCGCCCGACCGCACAACATCACTATCATTCAAGTATACGCTCCAACAGCAGATCATGATGATGAAGAATTAGAAGAATTTTACGAACAACTGGACAACATCATCAAGAAAACACCTAAGAAAGACATTCTGACTGTCCTCGGTGACTGGAATGCAAAGATCGGCCCTGACGCCTACCAACAATGGGCAGGAACAGCTGGCAAGTTTGGCCTTGGAGAAACAAACGACAGAGGCCTGCGACTTTTAGAGTTCGCACAGAGTCACCGTCTCACCGTTGCTAATACCCTCCATCCACACAAGAAGTCAAGAACAGTGACATGGCAATCGCCAGGAGGCCTGGTCCATAACCAGATTGACTTCATCTTGCTGCCTCGACGATTCAAATCCAGCATTAACAAAGCACAAACGAGGTCCTTTCCTGGCGCTGATATTGGCAGCGACCACAACCTCGTCCTTACTAGCCTCAAGTTGAAGCTGGCATTGAAACGAGATAGCAAGAGCCCTCGCATCAGATTCGACCTCCAGAAGCTAAAAGACCCGGAAGTAGAAGAGCTCTTCCAAGCCCAGGTGGGAGGCAGATTTGCAGCCTTGGCTACTTTGGACTGCGACGTAGACACCCTTGCTGGAAATATAAAAGAGGTGTTACTTTCTACAGCAGAAGAAGTGCTGGGGAAGCAGAGGAAGCGCAAACAGCCCTGGGTCACCGATGACATCCTCGATCTCTGTGATGAGAGGAGAGCCTGGAAGAAAAAGAGAGGCCAAGACCTCACATCAGCAAACAAGTGTCTGGGGTAGAATGAGTTAACTCATTCGCGACGTGACGCATCCGGATACGCGGCTTAACGCCGCGTATCCGGATGCGTCACGTCGCGAATGTGTTAAAGTGATACAGAAAAGTGTTTCTCTGCGGAGATAACTGGGGAAAACGTTGTGTTCTCCGATGTCAAACGGCCCATGACGAGCGAAACATGAGCAGTACGATGTATTCTGCATGCTGGAACACAAGGTAAGAAACATCGTACTCAGTGCCGATCACATTTTTTAAAAACCTTTTTATATTTGTTAATATTTGTAATTATATTTATACTGTATATTTATTTTATTTATTCATTTACTTTTAAAAATTATCTATATATGTCTATTTATCTTTTTTATTTAAAATTTATCTATTCTTTATTTATTATTTTTCTTAATTAATTATCTTTTTAACTGTTTTACTGCGGTACATTGTGTGGTGCAGTGATACGAACTGATGTGTGCACGTATGTTTTTATTAATGGTTGACCTGTTTTCAATAGTTATATTAGATTTTACTACTTGAGATTGCTCATTATTATTGAATGTATATTTTAATGTAAATGTGTGTGTGTATTTGAATCATTGAGCCTGTCGGACCACTTTAATCGCCCCTAACGGGATGAATAACTAAGCCGTTTATTGAACTGAACTGAAGCTTCGTACCGCATGCGGCCAATACCGAGTAGTAAGTCGCACATCAGTGTCCAATGCCGCAAATCATTTGATAAAACCTATAGGCCCTCACAGCTCAATACTTTTTGAGGAATGCAAAAGAAAACACGTGCGTTTGTGATCACAAGAACTATGTATACCGACGAGCAAAAGAAATGCGACATTTTTGGAATCATCGGAAACACTGAAGTGTTTCCGATGATTCCAAAAATGTCGCATTTCTTTTGCTCGTGCGAGTATACATTTCCGCTTCTTCCGCAGTTTTATGTAAGCCACAAAGCGGAAATGAAACTGAATCGAAACACAAACCTGATACTCGGCTCGAAATTTGCTTTCCGTACACGGCTATCCCCCATATAACAAAAATGAAAGAAGAAATAAAAGAGTTGTCAGTACTAGTGAACCAACAAGCGCGTCAAGTCGGCGTGCGTTGATGTAATGCAATAATCGAGCAATTTCTCAGTAGAGTTCGCGTGAATCCTCTCGCGCCCGTGAGTCGGAGAATTGCTTTTTATTTTATTTTTTTTAAAAAGTTTTTCTCTCATCTTTAAAGTACCATTACGCACAAACCTGAAGACACATTTCAGTACCATTTGTGTTTATAATGCCTTGTAGACACACCTAATGAACTTTAACAGCAATTGGGACACGCAGAAAAGCACACGCGTAAGCGCACTTATTTATTCTGCTCTGCCTATTCGCGTGTGTCAATCTATTTTTAGCCGTTTCTCGCACTGATAGCGTTGTATTTCTAGAACGGAGTGGAGCCATTGTCATGTTACTTTTACTTGATATAAAGACGACTGACGTGACTTTGTCTAAATGAACCATACCTGTGTATAGCGTTTCGTAACCATCTGTTACAGAAGTGTATCTTTGAACAGTTACGGCGGTAGTGGGCCTTTAAACAAATTGTAACAAACAAACAAACAAAAACAAACACACACACACACAAAAATAAGTTTTTCTCTCGTCTCTAACGCTTTGCTGCCAGTTAACACAGAGGATTCCCAATTCATTGTCCGTCCGGCCACGCCAAAAAGCCCCAAGTGAATTCGAAGGGATGTCAACAACTGAAGAGGCAAAGATCCTCATGAGCCCCCGCAGATGCAGGGGCTCATGAGGACCTATGTCTCTTGCAGCTCAGTGAAACATGCAGGGTAACCTGCACTGACGCTTGTCCAGTTCTCCAGTTCACTGCGGATTATTTCAATGAATTCAGTGATGAGCATTCCTATCGGCAGAGACTAGCGCCAGATGAGCGGCCCTAACGGGAGGAACGCAAATGCAAATGATGCTAGTAACTGAATAGCATTAAGTCAATTAACCCTGACACACCATAGCAAGGTATGGATCGACGGTAATTCAAGCGGGGTGGTGCCAGAATAGCTTGGCGCCTATGGGCGCCAAGCTATTCTGGCACCACCCTTGAACTATTATGGACGGTCGGCCTGTCTACTCAGTGGATTGTCAATTCTTCTTCTTGTTCTCGAACGCCGTCACACTTGGAGTTTGGCTCTCAAAATGAAATATGTGGTCTTCTGTAGCGCCTCCACAGGCCCGTACAGTTTCTCTTGTAGAGTGGCGGGCTTCGGCCATATCTCCTCCCTCAGCAGCTGGTGGTTCCCACAGTCCTGGAGGATGTGCTCTGTGGTCTGCTCTGCTTCTCCACAAGGGCACAGGGGAGATGGCACGAGGTGGAAGCGTCTGTGCAGGTGAAAATTGAGTCGGTTGTGCCCGGTCCTCAGACGGAAGATGGTCACCTGCTCTTGTCAATACAGCCCGAGTCAGTTCTGCGGACTCCAATTGCAAAATTTGGGGACTGACTTCGACCCTACGGCAAAGTGAGTGAATTCTCATGAACTCCTTCCGCCTTTGGCAGGCCATTGTGTGTGTGTGTGTGTGTGTGTGTGTGTGTGTGTGTGTGTGTGTGTGTGTGTTGTGTGTGTGTGGTTGTGTGTGTGGTGTGTGTGTGTGTAGTGTGACGGTGTGTGTGTGTGTGTGTGGTGTGTGTGTGGTTGTGGGTGTGGTCTGGTGGTGGTGGTGGTGGTGGTGTGTGTGTGTGTGTGTGTGGTGTGTCATGTGTGTCATGTGTGTCGTGTGTCATGTGTGTCGTGTGTGATTGTGTCATGTGTGTGTGTGTGTTTGTGTGAGTGTGTGTGTGCGTGTGCCTGTGTGTGTGAGCGAGAGAATATGTGCATCTTGCAGCTGTATGAATGGTAACCGCAACTTCCGCATTCCGTTTTGTTGGCCATACCAGCCAGCACAAAGAGTATAGAGCCTCTAATAAGTGTAGCCAAAGACTGAGTATGGAGCCTCTCAGTATACATTACTCGTTGGTGTAGCCTCTATACTCTTTGGCCATGCCCAGCCCCAAGCCCACTGACCCTCGCCGTTCGCAGTCGGGCCGTTACAGTATTTCAGGCCTGACTTTTTTCTCAACTGTTTTTCTCCGCACAAGCCAAGGAACAAACTCGTGTCCTTGTCATGTGCTTTTTTTTCAGTTCAGTCAGTTTCCCCTGCCGGTTCTCATAGCCGTTGTGGGCAACTTCATTTTGACACATGCACATGCTTGCATCCTATTAGCGGCGCCCGCGTGGAGCTTGCCACACTGCATCTTGTTCCATACTGCGCAAAGGCCATCGGGCCGAGGTCGGCCGCCGTTGGCCCGCGCACGGCCCTGCGCGGGCCAACGGCAGCCGACCTCGGCCCGGTGGCCTTTTGCGCAATGGGTCAGTTTCAGCGCCTAAGGCTTCAGTGCAGTAAGTGTCCGCCTGCACGACGAAAGCACCGTCACGTACTGCATGAGTTTTGCCCGGTCGGGGCAGGAACCGACTACTGCAGTTCGGCTCACAAACACCGAGCGACTGAACACAATCGAATCCGAGTTCGGCTCACGACAAACATACATAAACGTTGAACAGTAACTTTGATGATCATAGACCTAATGACCTAAAAACAACTCAGTCCAAGCTGTAATGCAGAACATGTTGCTATAGTGTAGACAGCACTAGTCAGGCAACAATTCAACTCCAGCTCTGAAGGCCGAACTGTTCACGTCAGCAATCACCAATGTTGGATGACCGTTGACCTCAGAATAAGTAATGCCTCGTGCATTTATAGAACGACAAGAACAAGAACAACATTTATTGTCGTCGAGGGGCCCATTGGGGCCAAAGGACACATAGGGATCGGACTTAACTATCATGTACATTACTTTTTATCATTCTTTAAGCTCGTTCAGTCCACACGGAATTTTGCACTTTTCTGTCGGCGGTAAGTCAGTTCATCGTTCATCGCGCGGCGTCTGTGTTCGTGCAGTCCCGTCCGTATTATTCCTGTGCGCGCCGGTGAATTTCGTGTGGTCCGTGGCTCCGTCCGGCCTTGTAGTCTCCGACGGTCCGGGGCGTGAACTAAAAAGAAGAGAGAGGAATACGCAGTATCAATGCTGTTTGGTCGTTACGTTTCTCTCCCTTACGGAGAAGCAATCAAATACAAAGTAGAGTGCATTGTGCATCCTTTCTTACTAGAAGTTGGCTTGGCTTATGGCAGTCTGTACTTGTAACTAGCTGGGTTCTGAGCTGATTATATAAAGTTACAATACTCTAGCATGTGAATTTCGTCCTCTACTACTCCACACGCGCGACATAGTCTATGTTCCCGGGGTGTGTTTGTATACCTGCCTCTTTCTACTTCTAACATGTGGGCACTTACTCGCAACTTCGTTAGGGCTTGTTTGTGTTCTCGTATTTTTGTGTAAATAAGATAGCTTTGTATTCCGTATGTATCAGTTGCTTTGTTATAGAATGTCAGTCTAGATGTGTTGTTCTGCTTAATTTTGTTCCATTTTATAGTGACGTAGAAACTGGGGAGAGGTGTCAGTGGGGCCGATTGGGTGGGTGGGGCCTTTGGGGGGGGGGGGGCGCAAAGAACTTAAAATGCAGTCTACCGACCTCGTCCCCCCTTCCAATGTTTTTGGAAAAGAAACATCTTAAACAACCCCCATTCCCTACTGACTCTGCACCCGGCCATAGTTTAACTTTTTGTAGTCTAAACAGTTACATGTCAGGCACGCTCCCCCACCCATCCAAAAGAAAAAAGACAAAGAAAAAAACAACCAACTTGCGACGCTACAGATTGACTAAGTTGTTCCGGCAGTGAAAGAGGGTTATGAGGGTGTAATCGGTCATATTTATTCCCTAAAATCTGTGTGCTGCATGCTGTCTCTGAACAGCTCAGTGAGGTTTCTCGATACTGATTCAACCCTACCCTAACAGCAAAAGGTCTTCGGGTGGCCGACGACGGCCGTAGTCTGTTGGCTCGCGCTCAAGCGTGCGGCAGGAGCCAACCAGGCTGCGGCCGTCAGCGATCCGGGGTAAGGCCCCGCCACACATGCCGATTGTGCCCCGATCAGTTTTGAAGCCGATCAGTTCGATCCGATTGCGATCGGATGACGTCATATATCCGATCCGATCCCAATCGGCTGGGAATCGGGTGTTTTGAACCTGCTCTATTTTTCCGATCCGAATCGGCCCCGATTGTAAGCTTCAACCAATCAGAGCGCGTCTCGCGAAGCACGTCGTTTCAGCCTCGTGTGTAAATGGCGGAAGATAGGCTACAAAGATGAATAAATGTTGAGCAGAGAGAAATCACAATATCTGATAAATCAGATCCACAGCCAGGCAGTTTTGTGGGATTGTAGCCAAAAAGACTACAAAGATGAAAGAAGGAAACTGGCCGCCTGGCTCACAATTCAAGCGCAGATGCCGAAAGCGCGTTTGATATTGACTTGACCGGTGAGTGACTGTGATTCTCAGCCTTTGTTTTGTTTCTTCGCCCAAATATGAATATTTTACTTTGTTCAAACCGGTCGGCTAAAAAAAAAAGTCGGGAAATGTGTGGCAGTGCACACGTTTTTGTTGTCCGACCCGATCACACTCCGACTGGATTCGCGGAAACTGCTCGAGAATCGGCCTCAAAATCGGGCATGTCACGCCTTTTGGCGGGGGGCCTGTACGGCACTGAGTACTGCTACTTGCAAAAGATGCACAGCAGTACTGTTGAAGGTGGAGGGACGGGGAAGAAGGGGAGGAGGGTATGCCCTGATGATCGAGATGCGTGACTCGGTTTGTGTGTGTAGAGTTCACCGTGAAACGAGAATAATATCGGGATCGTGAAAACGTCCTCGTTGCAAGAAAGTGGTACTTTTTCACTTCATTGTCTCTTCCATCGTGAAAAGTTTTTCAAATTTTTTTTTTTTTTTAAATTGATGATTCGTGAATCGCAAAATTAATCGCAGTGAATTTGTGATGATACAAGCACCCCCATACCCCCCCCCCCCGATTCCCCCTCACACACACACATGAACACCCTGCACGTTTACCAGAGATGACTGGGACGCGATGCGGATCGAGTTAGGTAACTAGTGTACATCAATGTTAGACTAGCAAGCCATCCTTGGAGTGAGAATAAAAGGCTGGTTCGAAATGATATCGACCTGTGTGAGTTTTGCGTATACAGATCCGAGTTTTACAAGTTCAGTTAAGGATTCATCCCGCCGTACATGAGGTGCTGGAAGGTGGTGGCGGGCTGGGAGGGGCTGAGGGGGTATATCTGGCATTACAGTTTGTCGAAGAGCATGGGGCGGATTGGGGTGGGGGTGGGGGGGGGGGGGTCCAGGGGTTCCGGCCACACCCTCCCCCCTGCAGACCCAAAATTATTTAAAATGCTATAACAAACTTTCTTTTTGGGGTGTTTGGACCCCCTTCCCACCCTCTACCCACCCCCCCCCCCCCCCTCCCCCCCCCCCCCCCCCCCCCCCGCCCCCGTTTGATAATTTGGCGAGTTTTCACAACACACGTTTGTTTGATATTTTGGCGAGTGGCGAGAGTCTTCACACACACACGCGCTTTCTCTTTCTTCCTCTCCCCCCACCCCCACCCCCACCCCCATCCCTACCACCCCACCCCACCCACCCCCCCCAAGCACCCCCCCCCCTTTCCCCGTCGTTTGATTTTTCGGCCACTGGAAGCAAGGTCTAGCGTCGGGGATGCCTTTCAGGTTGAAGGTCCCAAACAAAGTTGGAACACCCCCCTCCACCCCACCCCCCAGGTAACTGATCCGTCCCTGAAGAGGTTCATCGACCTACTGAGCACGCACTCCCTCCCCCCTTCCAACGCCGTGTTTAACCCATTCAGCCCTGACGCACTACAGCAGGAGATGAGTCGACCATAATTCAAGCAGGGTCGGATCAATCAGTTTTTAATGGGGTGGGGGTGGGGGGTGGGTGTGCTGAACGACAATATAAAAACTGTATACTGTTCAGGAGCGAATGGCGCGTGCTTCCTACCAGGGTCCGAAAAACATCGAAAAGCGAGGGGGTGGGGGGGGGGGGTACGGGGGGAAGGAGAAAAGGCGCGTGCTCTTCCAGGGTCCGAAGAAATCGAAAAGCGTGGGGGGGGGGGGGGGCCGAAGGAAACAGAGAAGAGGCGCATGCTTCAAGGGTCCGCGAAAAAATCGAAAAACGGGGGGGGGGGGGGGGGGGGGGGTGGGGGGAGGGGGGGGGAGGGGTGCTTTCAGGGTCCGAAGATACTAAAAGCGGGGGGAGAGGAGGGGGGTGATGCAATAACATTAAACCACCCCCCTCCTTCTCGGACCATGTTGTGGCCTGGTAGTAAATAATTTTTTTTTTTAAGCCGAGGGGGAGGGGGTGCTGTAGTACCAAAACACCCCCCCTCCCCGGATCCGGATCTGGTTATCGGCGCCAAGCTAATCTTGCACTACCCTTGAATTATCATGGTCGATAAATCTCCTGCAACAGATGCATAGTCGTTAGATGACGCCTCCAAAATTTGGGAAATACGTGCGTCGGGCTGAATGAGTTAAGCACATGCCCTGTATAACATTTTCACAACCGGCTTTGGGTATCCCCGAGCCTTTTTACGACACATATAAATAATTCCACAGTTCGCAGTGGTGTTGTAGCGTGAGCCCAATATTTCCCCCTGGTACCTGGAAACGCAAAGTACAACATGAATAGACAAACTGGGAATCCCGGGCCGTAAAGCGGTCGACGTGGTGAAGTATATCTATCCAAGAACCACACACACCTGAAAACGAAATACTCGGCAAGACGAAATCACGTAGTGTATTACAACGTGACGGTTCGCCACATAAGTTATAATACATCACGTGATTTTGTGTGATGACCCGAAGGTCATTATCAGTTTCACATAATGTAACAGCCCGTTTGAACAGATGTTTAGTATGTCGAATGCTGCTATTTGGATTTGTGCAATCGCGATGGGCTTGATCGCTTACCAGCACTGGAAAATCAACTCGCTCACAGACACAATCGACTCAAAGAGCGAAAAGATCTCCAAATTGGAATCTGAAATTATGTGGCTAAAGATGACAGTGGAAAACATGGACTTCACAGTAAAACAGCACACGGCGGCAATCCCAGTACTGCAGGCCGAACTGGCGTCTGTGAAGAGAACACAGGATGACACTGACCGGACGGTCAAACAACACTCCATTGACCTTCACTTACACAAGTTTACAACGGCCGAAATGTCGGCGCTCAGGTATTGTCCATGATTTCCCGTTTTCAGTTTTGCAGTTTGCGTTTTGAAATTGCCCAGTGCGCCGAAAGGCCATTGGGCCGACGTCGGCCGCCGTTGGCCCGCGCACGGCTGTGTCGCCGTTGGCCCGCGCACGGCTGCGTGTCGCCGTTGGCCCGCGCACGGCTGTGTCGCCGTTGGCCCGCGCACGGCTGTGTCGCCGTTGGCCCGCGCACGGCTGTGTCGCCGTTGGCCCGCGCACGGCTGTGTCGCCGTTGGCCAGCGCACGGCTGTGTCGCCGTTGGCCCGCGCACGGCTGTGTCGCCGTTGGCCCGCGCACGGCTGTGTCGCCGTTGGCCCGCGCACGGCTGTGTCGCCGTTGGCCAGCGCACGGCTGTGTCGCCGTTGGCCCGCGCACGGCTGTGTGGCCGTTGGCCCGCGCACGGCTGTGTCGCCGTTGGCCCGCGCACGGCTGTGTCGCCGTTGGCCAGCGCACGGCTGTGTCGCCGTTGGCCAGCGCACGGCTGTGTCGCCGTTGGCCCGCGCACGGCTGTGTCGCCGTTGGCCCGCGCACGGCTGTGTCGCCGTTGGCCAGCGCACGGCTGTGTCGCCGTTGGCCCGCGCATGGCTGTGTCGCCGTTGGCCCGCGCACGGCTGTGTCGCCGTTGGCCCGCGCACGGCTGTGTCGCCGTTGGCCCGCGCACGGCTGTGTCGCCGTTGGCCAGCGCACGGCTGTGTCGCCGTTGGCCCGCGCACGGCTGTGCACGGCTGTGTCGCCGTTGGCCCGCGCACGGCTGTGTCGCCGTTGGCCCGCGCACGGCTGTGTCGCCGTTGGCCAGCGCACGGCTGTGTCGCCGTTGGCCCGCGCACGGCTGTGTCGCCGTTGGCCCGCGCACGGCTGTGTCGCCGTTGGCCAGCGCACGGCTGTGTCGCGCGGGCCAACGGTGGCCGACGTCGGCCCTATGGCCTTTTGCGCATTGGGTGGGACCCATATCATTAACCATAACATAATACTGACGGGTAAAAGGAAATGCGACTTTTTTTTTTTTTTTTTTTTTTTTTTGGGGGGGGGGGGGGGGGAGGGGGGGGGGGGGGGGGAATCATCGGAAACAATGTAGTGTTTCCGGTGATTCGAGAAATATAGCTTCTTTTTTCTCGTCATATGTGGGCCCTTAACACACAGTTTCACTCCCTCGATCCGTGAGTTTAGCATGACACAGAGTGGAACCAATAAAGAAATTAGAGTGTCTATGGATGTCAAGTACAGGTTGTTGCATTGTGCTGATTATTTCTTCAAGCGAACACAACACAGATCCCAACAAAGAAAGAAACACGCTTAGAAAGAATAAAGAATAATTACAGCACAGTTTAAAAAAATCAACAACAACAAAATCAAAATGGACATGCAAACAAGCATACAATGTTCTACTTATCTTATCTTTTGGGTGAGATGTTGAAGTAGAACATTGCGTAATTCTTGTTTTATGTCCATGTTGACAGGCCTAGGGTTCTGAACCGAAATTTAACCCTCTTACCCTCAAGGCCCTATTTCCCAAATTTTGGAGTTGTCACCTGACAACTATGTACCAGTTGCAGAAGATGGATGGACCGTGATAATTCAAGGGTAGTGCCAGATTAGCTTGGCGCCTGAAGGCGCCAAGCTAATCTGGCACTACCCTTGAATTATCACGGTCCATCCATCTCCTGCGGTAGGGTCTTGCGGCTAAATGGCCGGTTAATGAACTGTGTAGTAATTGTCCCTTTTCAGAGAGTTTCTTTCTTTCTTGGGATTTTCTTTGCGTCAGATACCTTTTTGGTGAGGATTTCGCAACCCCGAAAGATAAGGCATGTCAGAGGTCGTATGTATTTGTACTGACTTTATTGCTCCAAATGTAATCTATTTGAAGGATAATGGCATCGATCCTTTTGTTTGCTTTGAAGTGTTTTCAAAGACCCCTCAGCTTTGATTGCGCAAACAGCAGTTCGCTTCAGTTCAGGCTGTTAGTTCAGGATGTGGCATCTCTAGTACTGGGAAAATTCTACGCGCACCCTCAATGTTCAGTCGCCTGACTTTGAGTCGACCATCGGCACTGTCCACATTTGAGTTTTGTTGATACGTGATATGCGGCTTTGAGATATGATTTCCACCTCCCACCAAACCTTCCCCCAACCCACCCCCACCCCCCACCCCCCTCCTCCCCGCCCGCCTGCACACACACAGACACACACACACACACACACACACACACACACACACACACACACACACACACACACACACACACAGAGACACACACACACACACACACACACACACACGCACGCACGCACGCACGCACGCACGCACACACACACACACACACACACACACACACACACACACACACACACACACACACACTGTTATCTGAACAACATCTTTATCAGCTGCTGATTGTTCTGTTTTCTGCTGTGGACAGGAACGCTGTGACAAAAATCGGATTCATGGTACAGCAGCATCCCCAGATGATGGCGCGTTTTGACGAGAGACTGTCTGGCCTGGAAAACATGAACCTCATCGATATGGGTTTCACCTTCATCACCCGATTGGTCAAAGAAATTACTAAACACCTGCCACGGCTTCAATAACAAGGTAGAAGGTGCTGGCAGTTCTCGTGATTGTGTTGTTTTGTTGTTCTTCTTCTTCTTGGCGGTGATGTTGTTGCTGCTGTTCTTGTTCTTGATGTTCCGCCGTGAGATGGCCTTGGTTGCCTGCTCGGCCGCAATGGGATCCACACCAATTGAAAAGATGGAAGAGACAACGGGCATCCCACCCCTGCGCATGAGAAGAGATTGCAAAGCCTTGATACAGTCCACAAAGGTCAAGTCTTCCAAAGACCATCCTATGAACGCTAGGATGAAACAACCAACCTCAGGGAGACTGAAAAGATCAAGCTTTGTGAAGGAGACGAGAGCACTGCAGAGAAAACACCAGGCAAAGCTGCCTGCGCAGGTAGAGGCTCTGAATCCTGCTAGCGACCTTCCACCTTGGGAAAGTAAGCCAGAAAACATCACCATCTCTTCCACGGTACCCTACATCACCACCAGAGATGAGCACAGCACTGTGAGCAAGAAAGCCCTGACACTGGCCATGCTCGAAGAAAAGTATCCCCAGGAAGCATGGATACGGGCATACACCGATGGATCAGCCACAGATGCAGTTCAGGATGGAGGGGCTGGGGTGTACATTCAGTACCCAAACGGAAAATGGCAGGCAGAGGCAGTACCAACAGGCCTTCACTGCACAAATTACAGAGCTGAGGTGGAAGCCCTAGTCCACGCAGCTAACACCCTTAGTGGCACTGCAGACCCTGATGCCCAGATTGTCTTCCTTACTGATGCCATGTCTGTCCTTGAGGCAGCAACAGCAAGTAAACTGCCACGTCTACAAGAGGCACTGCAAAACATCAAGTGCACCAGACTGGTGCTGCAGTGGATCCCTTCACACTGTGGCATCTACGGCAATGAAGAAGCTGACAGAATGGCAAAAGTGGGCGCAGAGAAAGAACAAGATGAAAATGGAGTCAGCTTCACAGAGATGAAGACCATCATTAAGTCTGTGTACAGACCACCACAACGGCCCCTTGACAGTTATCATCAGCTGTCCAGACAAGAGCAGGTGACCATCTTTCGTCTGAGGACCGGGCACAACCGACTCAATTTCCACCTGCACAGACGCTTCCACCTCGTGCCATCTCCCCTGTGCCCTTGTGGAGAAGCAGAGCAGACCGCAGAGCACATCCTCCAGGACTGTGGGAACCACCAGCCGCTGAGGGAGGAGATATGGCCGAAGCCCGCCACTCTACAAGAGAAACTGTACGGGCCTGTGGAGGCGCTACAGAAGACCACAGATTTCATTTTGAGAGCCAAACTCCAAGTGTGACGGCGTTCGAGAAGAAGAAGAAGAAGTTGCCTGCTCGGCGTTAAACCCAAATAACTAACTTGTTCTTGATGTTGTTGTCTAACTGCTGTTTACTTTTTGGTTTTGTTTTGCCGTTGTTGCTGTTGTAGTTCTTGGTGTTTGCTTGTTGTTCTTGGTGTTGTCGTTTTTCTTGGCGTCGGCCCCTATTCCTTGCGCTCACAGTCGTGCGCGTGCCAACTGCGGCCCGAGGACTTTGAATTACTGGGTAGTCTGATAGATCATGGTCAGATTGTTGTTCTTGTGTGTTTCGATTGGAGCCAAGCAATGGTCCTTGATAACTGCAGTCATTAACTCATTCGAGACGTGCCGCATCCGGATACGCGGCTATTGCCGCGTATCCGGATGAGGCATGTCTCGAATGAGTTAACCTCTTCAATGCCAGTGTATGCAGACTGTGTTTTTGAAAGCATTGTAAATGTAATGGCAAAGATCCCCAACCGCCAAAGGAACACGTATACATGTATACAAAGTGGTTTTAACAAGAGGTTTTGATCCTCATGAGCCCTCGCAATTTCGGGGGCTCATGATGATCAGTACCTCTCGCAGTTGGGTGTGTTCAGTTTTCTTCGGCAGTAAATAATGGGATAGAGCCGCGGGCTGTGAAATACAGTATGGCTGCGATGAAATGAAATAAATAAAATACTTGAACGTTTCGTCTCGCCAATTTGTTGTACTATATATTGCATTAAATAAAGTATAAACTAAATAAAAGTGCAGTTCAATGGTGTCCGCGTGCAACCTCGTATTAACAAATTTGTCAGTTATTCGGAGATAAACAGAATACACTGTTTACATTTTGGTCAGAATACGTATGTGTTCTGAGGGGGGTTATGTGCATTTCCTCTTGAGTTGAAGGTTCCAGCTTTCGTCTGAAAGGAGGCAACTGCACCAATACATGATTTCAAACCAAATTTTACTTAAGAACGAACGAACGGACGAAATTACCAGGTTGCGCGCGAACTCCATCGATTTTATGTTACGTTTTAAAAATCGAGTTCATTTGTTTTCAGATATATTTTGAAAATGTCGAGATCTTCTGCTGATTTCCTCGAATCTTCCACTAGAGGCAATGAAATAATCACAAATCAATGCATTAACTCTTTATCTCTAACACCGTGCTGTATTAACGATTTCACTGCCGAGAAAAGTGAACACAATCCCAGTTCGAGAGACATAGATCCTCATGAGCCCCCGCTGTTGCGGGGCTCCTGAGAATGTATGCCTCTTGGTGACACCACTTTATATCTCTGTTTCTTGGACGTCTGGCGCTCTTGAACGTTAAATTAGCAAAGCTTCAAACAAATATCTTCGCCACCACTGGCAATAAAGGGGATTGTATCAGGTCATTGCTTTTCATTGCAGTTCATTCACATCATTTTACTTATTTACCTTTTTTGACAGCTTTTGCTTCACAAGGGACCTTGGAATCTTGGAAGTTTTTAAACCCAACGGAATATCTGCGACGGACTAGAATCCTGACCACTTCAACAGCAAAATGTCCTACATTTTACAGTCGGCTGCTAGGGCCGTACTTAATGTTTGCTGGTCTGTTCTTTTGAAGCTCACGGCATGGAGCCGAAAGGTCCAAAATCACAGACTAGCACACACATATGTCTTCAGAAGCTTAAAAAAATATTTCAAATAAATCTTTTGTTTTTATTAGTAAAGTGCTTGTTGTTTCTCGGCTTTTGCTTGACTGCAGCCAGCGTGTGCTAAGAGCCTTCAAAAACTCCCTTCTGTAAATACAGGACATTGTTGTATGTTAACCCTTTGGGTGTCAGTAGCGGTTTTAGTCGCGATGATTCAGGAATCATCGCCATTAAAACCACTACCCATTCAGCCCTAAAGGGATAAGTCCAATTTCTGACTAAACACAGTGGGGTTAGAACATTTGTAGGGGTATATGCCCAAAATCTAAACATGACAACAAAACAACTGGTGTGTGTGTGGGCGGGGGGATAGGCGGGGGAGGGGGAGGGGGGGCGGCGAGGGCAAGATACTACCAACATATCAGTGGAACATACCGAACGGGAGTATATCATCCAGTGTGCCCGATAGAAAACTTACAATTTCATATCATTAGTATCCCTTTTCACAGAAAATGATACCTTGCCGGCTCAGTCTGTACCGGCTGAGCCGCATAAAGGTTAGGCCCTGACTAGAAGGCATGACCAAAGCAGGCTAGGGGCCCGCCAAGTAATAAAATAAAAAAAAAGGTGGTATGGCACAGTTGTGTCCATACTATCCACAGCGAAGACCCTAAGAGCCGCTTAGCTGATTTTCTAGAGTCTTTGATACTATGTCCAAAGGAGGTATGATATCATACCTGTGCTCCCCCCCCCCCCTCCCTACCCTCCATCCCTCCCGCTCAGTGTTCCTACGCAAATTAAAAAGACTGAAAAAAGACTCTCAGCTGTGTACCACAATGCAACTTGACCGACACAGACACATGTGTAACCGGCCTTAACCCATTCAGCCCTGACGCACTACAGCCCGCAGGACTGAGATGGATCGACCATGATAATTCAAGGGTAGTGCCAGATTAGCTTGGCACCGACAGGCGCCAAGCTAATCTGGCACTACCCTTGAATTATCTGTCGGTGCCAAGCTAATCTGGCACTACCCTTGAATTATCATGGTCGATCCATCTCATACAACAGGTGCATAGTCGTTAGATGACGCCTCCAGAATTTGGGAAATACGTGCGTCGGGCTGAATGAGTTAAAAAGGCAAGTACTTTACAGTATTGTACACCAAGATACTGATATGAGATTCAGCTGATATGTACGTCAAGCTTAACCCTCTAGTTGCCAGCGTCCAGGACTGATTAGTGGTATCAGTTTCAGCCCACTTAATCAAATTTCAAATACAAACGATTTTGAATTTCCAAAAACTGCAGTAGCTCGCTTGAGCTTGCCCTTAGCACCACGTGAATGTTCTGTGTTTATGTACAGTGTGTGAGTGAATGCGCGTGATTCACGTGAGCGTGCTTGTTGGGTTCAGTTCGCGGCGGCGCTTTGAGCCGATTTTTAATTGGGATAAAGCGCCTATTTAATGCGCTTATTATTATATTAAAAAAAAAACCGCCGAGACGGATTCCGGCAATGCCAAATTAGCTGGTCAAAATCAGGATCATCGATATGAAAGAAGACAGCAGGAGGAATAAATACGTATCTATGCCTCTTGCATTTGGGTCACGGTGCTGTTTTGTGTTCTGAGAGTAAAAACGTTGACTCGACAAGGTCAGATATGTTTGAGTAACCAGTCTCGTCAGCGCTCGACGCATGCTAAAAACACAGCTTGTGGGGTTTCCCGATATCCAGCCGTACTACATGCGTTCTACGAAACGGAAAGAAAACAAAAGAAGAGAAAGTAGCTCCTGAGCCTGGTTATATCCGGCAGTTGGTGCCACGAAACTTCCCACCTACCGCCACTGCTATGACAGAAAAAGAACCAAGAGGACGAAGAAGAAGAAGAAACTGCGACAAGCATGATTTGTCAGATCTACCGGCAGTGGCCTCATAACAATTTGATAAAGCTAAATCTTCAACAAAACTGTACATTTTAGTCTTTTCGGAACAGGCCTGGTGAACGGAAACATGTAGCAGTCGTAAGGGCGGATCAGTTAGTTTCCTCCCTGGGTGGAGGTGGGGGCGGGTCACATATTTTGTTTGGAACCTTAAACTGACTCAGCCAGACCACCTTACCTGGTGGCAGAAAAAAAAAATGAAAAGAAAAGGAGGCGCCGGGAGAGGGGTGGAGGGTGGGGTGGGCATGGGGGGGGGGGGAGGGGGGGGGGAGTAGGCGAGCCAAGCGTTTGTGAGTGACTTGTTGGGCCTTATCACCAACCGCCGAAAATGGAAAAGTGTGTTGGGGGGGGGGGGGGGGGGAGGTGGGTGCCGGGAGTGGGGGGGGTCCAGACCACCAAAAAGGTACTACTTCGGATACATTTTAGTCGGATTATTTTTGTCCGGGGGGAGGGGGGGGGGGTAAAGAGAATCTTTAGGATCCCTCCCAGATCCGCCCCTGAATCGCCATACTCGGCAGTTTTCCTGCAGAAACGCTACCCAGTGCGCAAAGTTCAACGGGCCGACGTCGGCTGCCTGACGGCCTTTTGCGCAATGGGTAGGTTGCATAATTATGTATAGGTGTGGCTTCCCCTCGCATGTTTATAGATCAGACTTTCCAAGAAAAAGCGAAACAAAAAGTACACCAATAATTGTGAGGATGCAAAGACACCGGCGGCTGTGAGATCACACGAGTACGTACCAGAGGAGCCGTGGGACCAACAGCTACCAGTCTGAAGCTTGTATCGGAACACTCACAATTTTAACATGTCCAACGCTTATGTTTGCATTTTTGCATTTGTGTTTGCTTTTAACGCCTGGCTGCAATGGGAAATCGATTCCCTCACCATTAAACTCGAAAGAATTAGCAAATCAGATCGCGAAAAGACTTCCCAACTGGAATATCAGGTTCTGTGGCTAAAGATGGCCGTGGAAAACATTGAAAGCATGCTAAAGCAGCAGGCTGCGGCAACTCCAACACTACAGGCTGAGCTGGCGTCTGCAAAGAGAATGCTGGATGTCCTTGACCGGACAGTCAAGCAACAGTCCGTTGACCTTGACGTATAGTAGCGTGGGGCTAAACGGCAAGGTCGGGTAAAACGCCCTCCGTTTGTTCTCAGCACACACGTGGTGTCAGCTTCCCAGAGTGCTTTGCGCATGACGATGTAAGCGGCGGCCTTCGTTGACGCGAAGTCGTAGCTCGCTCCAGCTTGCAGTAAGTAAACTGTCATATTTTTTTTAATTTTAACCAAATAATTATAAATTTAGGGTGTCCGTTTATTTAGTGCTAGTAGGCTAAACACAGACGAATAAAATCAATGCCTGCATTTTGTGTTACAAGGATAAAGTGTGCAAACAGTGATACATGTTTGACTGGGTGATTTCCCTTGAGTGGCTTTGTACAACAACGTGCTTGTAAAGTGGGTAGTGTGGGGCTAAACGCCACCGCACTGGTGGGGCTAAATGCCCACACCGGGCGTTTTGCCCCATTCAAGGGCGTTTAGCCCCACCACTGAACTATTTGCTTTATTGACTGTCTGTTTACTTGTACATGACATTACATTGACTTTCCTGTTATTAGAAGTTTGTTTGTTCTGTCTTGTCAACAGATAATGGTGCGTGTGTACAAAAGGAAGACTGACAGGGGCAGCTATGGCGCAACAAACTTGGCAGATGCTTTGCGGGCCATTAACAACGGGCTTTCGATTAACCGTGCAAGTAAAGAGTTTGGTGTTCCTCAGAGGACCTTGAGAAGACACAGGGACAAACAAGTTGTTCATCCAGGCGTGCAAAAATTCGGACGAGGCAAATCATTTCTGCCGTCTGAGATTGAACTTCACTTGAAAGAACATGTGATCAATATGCAGAGGCGGTTTTATGGATTGCGTTTTCTGGATCTCAGACGCCTGGCTTTTGATCTCTGTGAAAAGGCTAAAATTAGTCACCCCTTCAACAAGGAAACCAAGATGGCAGGAAAGGACTGGGTCAGGAACTTCATAGCTCGCCATAATCTCACTATCCGGCAGCCTGTATCCACAAGCATAGCGCGTTTTTCTGGGTTCAATAGGAACCAAGTTCAACGTTTCTTTGAGATATTCAAGGATAGTTTGGTGTCCAAATCCTACACTCCAGCAAGGCTTTGGAACATGGATGAGACCGGTCTGTCCACTGTCCAAAAACCAGGAAGGATTGTGGCTGAAAAGGGGGCAAGACTTGTGGGTAAAGCTACGAGTGATGAAAGGGGTACACTTGTGACTCTTGTGTGCGCCTGCAGTGCAGCCGGTGTCTTCTTGGCACCAATGTTCATCTTTCCACGCAAGAGGATGGTAGAGTCCTTGATGAATGGAGCTCCACCACAATCAGTAGGCTATGCAAGTCAAAGTGGCTGGACTGATGCACAGCTGTTCATGAAGTGGCTTGCACACTTCGCGGACTTCACGAATGCCTCTCCAGACAACCCCCAGCTGATATTACTGGATGGCCATCACAGCCATAAAACTTTGGAAGCTGTCCACTTTTGCCGCGAAAAAGGCATTGAACTGATATCGTTTCCTCCCCACTGTACCCACAAACTGCAGCCACTTGACCGGACCTATTTCAAAGCCTTGAAAGCCAGTTTCAATGCTGAAGCAGACAACTGGATGGTTTCAAACCCAGGTCAGCGGATCAATGTGCACAACATGGCTGCCCTTTCAGGGAAAGCTTTCCTCAGGACAGCACTTCCAGAGAAAGCTGTGAATGGCTTTAAGACCTGTGGTCTGGAACCCTTTGATCCCAACGTGTTCACGGACGCTGACTTTGAAGGGGTTCTGGAGATGGATGAACCGAGAGACGTAAATCTATTGACCTCCACTGATGGGATGCCTGCAGGAGATGGAGGATCTCCAGATGCCAGAGAGGCAACCCTGCAAGATGAAACAGAAGTTCACAAAGCGCAAAATGAACCCATGCCATTCTGCATACCGCCCCGCGTTCATTCGTCAGATCAACCTACGACATTGGAAGAACCAGCATGCCGCACCCTATCTTCAACAGCTGCAGAATGCATGTATGACATGAGAGTCATTAAGACATTTGGGGATGGCAGATGTTTCTTCAGGAGCCTTGTCACTGGTCTTGATGCAAACCTCCAAAATGCAGGGCGGGATGAGCATGGGGAGCTAACATCAGTGGTCATGAAGGTCAATGAAACAAGCCAGGCTGATGGGCTTCGGGCGCAGGTAGTCTCCTACATGTGTAGTCACTTCAGTGATTACGCAGATCTAGATGAAGACACATTGAATGCAGATCTACCACAATGGATCCACTTCTCAACAGTTGAGGAACGCATTGCAGCAATGGCAGAACCAAAGTCTCTACCAGGCGAGCTAGAAATCTGTGCCACTAGCAAGGTTCTGACAAAACAGATCATTGTGATCAACAGCAACAATGTAGTGATCCAGCGCTATGGCCAAGGAGAGAACAGTTTCTTAATCGTGCGATTTACAAGTGTCGGTGAGGATGTTGGTCACTACGACTGCATTATTAAAAACACTGCAACTACCGAGACAAGCAGCACCAGCTCCAATCCCAATGACAGCATCAGAGAGATGATCACTAATCTGTCTCCTATTCCAAAGATGCAGCATAAAAGAAAATCAGCTGGAAGAAAGAGAGAGGTGGCAGAAGTGCTGACCTCATCTCCTTACAAGGCCAAACTCGTGGAAAGACAAGCCATGAAAAAAGCAACGGAAGAAAAGAAAAAAGCGGCTAAAGAAAAGAAAAAAATGGCAGAAACAAACAAGAAAGACGCAGAATCAAGGAACAAACCAAAGGCTGGGAATAGCAAATCCAACTCCAGAAAAGGTAAAAGGAGACGTCCAGAATCTGATGAGGAGTCAAGTGATGAAAATGAGGAATGGCCTTGTTTGGTATGTGGCGAACTATTCTGCAACTCCAGATCTCGTGAGACATGGGTCCAGTGTCAAATATGTTTACTGTGGGCTCATGACGAGTGCACCCCAGGGCTTCCCTACTTCATCTGTCCTAACTGTGAATCTGAGGCAGAGTCGGAATAGACATGCCTAAAATGACACGAATCCGCCTTTCCTGCAATAAACCTGGAACAGAGTTAGAACGGACATTGGACATTCCGAATGTTTGTAGACAGAAAGCTTCTGTTTTATTGGTTTTCTAACTTTTCAGGTCATGGGGCAAAACGCCTGTCAAGGTGGGGTAAAACGCCCAGTCTCGCCATTTAGCCCCACCCTCCAGGGCGTTTGACCCCCCAAGTGGGGCAAAACGGCCAAATAAATTTTTTATTTCTTTCATTCACTGTGTTTGTTTTTTCATCGTTATCAGAAAGAATGTTTGTGTATACAAACCTTTACTACATCCCAAGCTATACATGCATTTGTGGCTCTTTACAGCGTATTTCAGAAGACAGAGAGCATTTCTTGCTTAAGGGGGGCGTTTAGCCCCACGCTACTCTACATAAGTTCAAAATGGAAAATATGTCTTTGTTGAGGTATGTCGAACATTTTCCATTTTAGGAACGCTTTTCATTACTGAAAACAGTAATCAGGGTTTTGCACACTAAATA
>BTPG01000002.1:126040949-126136852 GCA_036245525.1 Semisulcospira habei | reverse complement strand
TCTCCTTTCCTCGCCGTCAGCTTTATGCTGGTCTTCACTGCGAACCGCCAGCTGGCACGATCTGCGGTGGTGGCTTCTAAGTCTGCGCGATTCAGGCTTCCAATAATAATAATAATAATAATAATAATAATAATAATAATAATAATAATAATAATAATAATATATTGTATTTATATCTCGCATTTCTCATATTTATAATATAACTCAATGCGCAGGACATAGCCGCTGAACCCAACAAGCTAACGTGATCACGCGCATTCCCTCACACACTGTACATAAACACAGAACATTCACGTGGTGCGAAGGGCAAGCTCAAGCGAGCTACTGAAATTTAGGAAATTTAAATCGTTTTTTTTATATTTTTGAAATTTGATTAAGTGGACTGAACTGAATTAACTGGGTATGTTCCCAGTACGCAAAAGGCTATCTGACCGAAATCGGCCGCAGTAGGCCCGCAGTCACGGCTTCGGTCATGGCCGGATGGCCTTTGTGTACTGGGTCCGTGAATCAGTCCCGCTTGACCATAGGGACTAGATTACAGTGCTGACTATTTCTTCACGTTAACACCGCCTTAGTCAAAAGAGACGTATGTTTTTTTTTTTGTGTTAAAAAAAAAAAGAAGTCCCTTCTATATTTATATAAGGGACTTTTTAGGACGGGTCGCGGGGAGAGGGGGGGGGGGGGGGGCGGCGAATTTAATAGAATCTCCATGATGTCAAAGGCGGGCAGGCTAAACCTCTAACAATTGAAGTAACAAGATAAATATTACGTCATGTCTAGTCACGCTAACCTCGCTGCTAAACGTACATTTGGCGCGAAGCGCCCTTTGTGCGTATGTATGTGCATAAGTATGTGTGCAAATATGTTTGTAAACAAGAGAATCTCCGATATTTCTGTACACACAAGCTTGAAACTTGGCGAAATACTTTCTTAAGTGGGTGGCTAAGAGAGCCTCCGAGCATATTGTAATTGAATGTCTCATTGAAGACATAAACAACCATTAATTATAGGAAGTCGTTTGACCCAGATTAGAGTCCGTAATTTTTGTCATATTTACTTGAACTTTTGCATATAGCTAGTTTGGAGAAAGACATTGGATGAGTTCGTTAGCCAGCTTTGTATCCTTTCAATTTCTTTAGTAAAAATTAATTCTTTTCAGAAAAGAATTAAAACACAAAAAACAATCACTTCTAGAGAAAGTCAGACAGTGCGGTGACGTAAAAGAAGCAACTCCGTCACCACGCAGACACTGATACTCTGATCTATGACGAAATCATTCTTTGTCTCTCTCTCTCGCTCGCTCTTTCTCACAGATATGCGCGCATCTCCAAGAGGCATAGATCCTCATGTGCCCGGAGGGCGCATAAACATCTATGCCTTTTGAGGATGTTTTGAGCGCGCGCATGCATTCACGCACACGCATACTCGACGCGCTTTCAGAAGAGCATGCAGGTGTACTTAGTATAGCATGTAGCTAGGTAAATCAGTCAACCTGATTTCACACAAATTATTGCAAGACTTCCATATGCATTGCTTCCAGTCACTTACTTAGCGCACCCATCTTTCCTATCTTTTTTTTGTGTGTGTGTGTGTGTGTGTGCTTGGACCAAAGTAGATCTATGATCATTGGTCTATCATGCACAATTCGCTCCCTTGACAGTGCTTTTTCCTACTCACTTGGTAGCTTCTTCTAAATTACAAGCACTGGCAGTCAACCCTTTCAGTCTAGTTTTTATTGCAAGACTGAAATTGTACCGTGAAATTCTAATTTTGTCACCATTTTCGCAAGTCTTGAAGCGAAAGCGAAACTCATTTAAGGTTAAATATAAAATTACGTAAAAACAAACAAACAAAAAAAAAAAAACGTCATGACAAATGACGTTTGATAAACCAATGACACATATGCGTGCATCTCCAAGAGACATAGAACCTCAAGTGCCCGGAGGGCGCATGAACATCTATGCCTTTTGAGGATGTTTGTAGAGCGCGCATGCAAACACGCACACGCACACGCACACGCATACACACATCGACGCGCTTTCAAAAGAGCATGCAGGTATACTTAGTATAACATGTAGCTAGGTAAAGCCCCTGATTTCACACAAATTATAGCAAGACTAAAATTGTACCGTGAAATTCTAGTTTTGTCACCATTTTCGCAAGTCTCGAAGCGAAAGCGCAACTCATATCACGTTAAATATAAAATTACGTAAAAAAAAAAAAAAAAAAAAACAACAAAAAACGTCATGACAAATGACGTTTCACAAACCAATGACGCGTGTGTACTGCGCGCCCCCCTTCTAGAGTTCACTATGACGCATTGGCACATCTGCGAGGCTTTTTTTAAAAAGGAGATATTTCAACATCAGAATCAAGTCAAAGACAAAAGGTAGAGACCCTTGACAGCGAAGACAGCTCTCATGTAAAAGGGACTTTGTGGGTTATGGTTCATCCCATCTTGTTTTTTCTCCAAATGTACTTTCTAGAGGATAATGATATCGATCCTCTACTTGCTTCTAAGTCATTTCACAGGCCCTCCCTCCCCCACCCCCCTCCTCCCCGCCCCCGCTCCAACACCGAAGGTGTGCGCTCATATTGCTACGGTTAACTTCAATAACAGCATGTAACAAACGGTTCACTTCAGTTGATACAGACATTGCAGAATGGTATCTCTGTAACTGGAAGAAAAAAATGCACCACCATTGATCATTCATCTTCAGATATCAACACACACACACACACACACACACACACACACACACACACACACACACACACACACACACACACACACACACACACACACACACACACACTATCACACACACACACACTATCACACACACACACTATCACACACACACACACACACACACACACACACACACTATCACACACGCACACTATCACACACACACACACACCATCACACACACACACACACACACACACACATCACACACACACACACACACACACACACACACACACACACACACACACACACACACACACACACACACACACTGTTATCTGTACAGCATTTTTATCAGCAGCTGATTACTCTGTTTCCTGATGTGGACAGGGACGCTGTGACAAACATCGGGTTCATGGTACAGCAGCATCCCCAGATGATGGCGCGTTTTGACGAGAGACTGTCGGGCCTGGAAAACATGAACCCCATCGAGATGGGTCTCACCTTCATCACCCGATGGATCAAAGAAAAGACTAAACACCTGCCACGACTTCAATAACAAGGTAGGGTAGAAGGTGCTGGCAGTTCTCGTAATTGTGTTGTTTTGTTGTTCTTATTCTTCTTGGCGGTGATGTTGTTGCTGCTGTTCTTGTTCTTGATGTTGTTGTCTATCTGCTGTTTACTTTTTGGTTAGAATTTGCCGTTGTTGTTGTAGTTCTTGGTGTTTGCCGGCTTGTTGTTCTCGGTGTTGTCGTTCTTCTTGGCCTCGGCCCCTATTCCTTGCTTTCACAGTCGTGCCACCTGCGGCCCGAGGACTTTATATTACTGGGAAGTCTGATAGATCATGGTCCGATTGTTCTTGTGTGTTTCGAGTGGAACCAAAGCAATGGTCTATGATGACTGCAGTCATTAACCTCTTCAGTGCAAGTTGCTACGTTTGTGGTTGTGTTATTTTTTTGAGAGCATGTGTGTGCTGATCTTAGAAAAGATCCGAGATTCATTTGAGTTATTTTGGATAAGAATTACGTAGCTTTTTAGTAGAATTCATTTTTTTTTTTTTGCTTGGAGAATTGCGATCGATTTTTTTTTGTTGTGTAGCTAAAGTGACGCGTCTTTTTGTTATTTTGTTGCTACAGTCCGACCATGTTTGACCTAAAACGTTCTCGAAACTGCGCGATTATTCTAGTGACCTAAAATATGACGTCAAATTTGTTGGGAACATTTCGTAACATTGTATTGACTACGACTAGATGTTAGTCGAAAGTCACTTGTAGTTATTTCTAGAGTGTTCTTTTTAATGAATATTAATGAGTTTTCGTTACGTTTTCTTTTCTGACTGGTTGAGTTGTGTGAATTTTCTGGATTGTTCTGGAAATTTGATCTGTAATAGTATAAAAGACGGTGTTAGGAAATATGTGTGTACATTGAATGAGAGACGCTGTGTGTCAAAAGTGTTGATGCATTGTAGAGGAGACAGTGTATCAGTGTGTGGATGCATTTGTGGATGCATTGTGCGGAGATTGCATCGCTGCAATAAAATATTGTTGGAACCGCAGGCTGTTACTCCAGTGTGGTCTACAACCTTGTGCCACGAGTGACGAGTTGCAGATGAGTGAAGTTTCTTTATAATGAACCCTACGTGCGTGCGTCTGGTGTGATTGTATCATACTACGACAACGACTACCACGTAACACGTGGAGGCAGACTGTGTTTTTATAAGCATTGTAAATGCAACGGCAAAGATCCCCAACCGTCAAAGAAACATGTAAACAAAGTGGTTTTAACAAGAGATTTTGATCCTCATGAGCCTCCGCAATTTCGGATGCTCATGAGGATCAGTACCTCTCGCAGTTAGATGTGTTCAGTTTTCCTCGGCAGTAAATAATTTGATAGAGCGGGCTGTGAAATACAGTATGGCTGCGATGAAATGAAATACTTGAACATTTCGTCTTTCCAATTTGTTGTACTATAAATTACATTAAATAAACTATGAACTATTTCAAGCCAAATCTTACTTATGAACAAACAAACGGACGAAGCCTTTTATTACCAGGTTGCGCGCGAACTCCATCGATTTTAGGTTACTTTTTAAAAATTGAGTTCATTTCTTATTAGATATAATTTTGCCAATATCTAGATCTTCTGCGGATTTCCTCAAATCTTCCAATGATGGCAATGAATTAATCACAAATCAATGCAATACACTCTTTTATCTCAGTCTAACACCGTGCTGTATTAACCAGCATAGATCTATGTCTCTTGGTGACACCACTTTATATCCATGTTTCGTGGACGTCTCGCGCTCTTCGACGTTAAATTAGCAAAGATTCAAACAAAATCTACCATAGCTGGCAGTAAAGGCGTTATATAAGTTCATTGCAGTTCATTAATATCGTTTTAATTATTTTATTTTTTAACAGCTTTTGCTTCACAAGGGACATTGCAACCGTAGCAGTGGAAGTTTCTAAACCCAACAAAATGTCTGCGACGGACTAGAATCCTGACCACTCCAACAGCAAAATGCTGCTAGGGCCGTACTTAATGTTTGCTGTTGTGTTCTTTTGAAGCTCACGGAATGGGGCCGAAAGGTCCAAAATCACAGACCAGCACACAAATAATGTCTTCAGATGCTTAAAAAAATATTTCAAATAAATCTTTTGTTTTTATTAGTAAAGTGCTTGTCGTTTCTTGGCTTTTGCTTGACTGCAGCGAGCGTGTGCTAAGAGCCTTCAAAAACTCCCTTCTGTAAATAGAGGGCATTGTTGTAAGTTAACCCTCTGGGTATCTGTAGCAGTTTTAGTCGCGATGATTCCTGCAGGAATCATCGCCATTAAAACCGCTACCCAGATTAAACACTAAACAATCTAAACGTGACAACAAAACAACTGGTGTGTGTGTGGGTGGGGGTAGGAGGGGGGGGGGGGAAGCAAGATACTACCAACATATCAGTGGTAGGGCCTACATACGGAACGGGAGTATATTGTCCAATGTGCCCGATACAAAACTTACGATTTTATATCATTATTATTATTCTTTTCACAGAAAATGAAACCTTGCCGTCTGTACCGAGCCCTTAACTCATTGGAGACGTGCCGACTCCGGATACGCGGCTTATGCCGCGTATCCGGAGGCGGCACGTCTCCAATGGAGTTAAAGGTTAGGCCCTGATCAGGAGGCATGACCAAAGCAGGCTAGAGGAGGGTACGGGCCAAGTCAAAAAGCTCAGACTTCTGGCCATACTATCCGCAGCAAAGAGCCGCTTCGCTCATTTTTTTAGCGTCTTTGATACTATGTCCAAAGGAGGTATCATACCTGTGCCCCCCCCCCCCGCCCCCCATCCCTCCCGCCCAGTGTTCCTAAGCCAATTCAAATTTTGAAGAAAAAAAAAAGACGCTCAACTGTGTACAATGCAACTTCAGTGACCGACACAGACACATGTGTAACTTGCCTTTGAAAAGCAAGTACCTTACAGTATTGTGCACCCACCAAGACACTGATGTGAGATTCACTGAGCTGATATGTACGTCGTGCTAAACTCTCAGTCTTGTTGCAAGCGTCCAGACCTGACTGGTGTCTCAAAAACTGAACAGCACGGCAGATTCAATGCCTGAAATAGCTCGTCAAAATCAGGATCACGGATATGAAAAAAGGCAGCAACTGACAAGAGGCATAAATACTCATGAGTGTGAACCCCGCCGCTCCGCGGGGGTTCATGAGTATATATGCCTCTTGCATTTGGGTCACGGTGCTGTTTTGTGTTCTGAAAGTAAAACCGTTGTCTCGACAAGGTCAGATATGTTTGAATCAGTCTCGTCAGCCCTAACTACAGCTTATGGGGTTTCCCGATATCCAGTACTTCATGCTGCGTTCTACGAAACGGAAAGAAAAGAGAAAGTAGCTCCTGAGCCTCGTCATATTGGTGCCACGAAACTTCCCACCTATCGCTACTGTTATGACAGAAAAAGATCCAAGAGGACGTAGAAGAAAAAGAAACTGAGACAACTTGAGCATGATTTGTCAGTTCTCAACAGCGGCGGCAGCCTCATACGATAGACCAGCCGGCGTTTGCTGCCCCGGCAATACTAACAATTTGATAAAGCTAAATCTTCAACAAAACTGTACATTTTAGTCTGTTCGGAACAGGCCTGGTGAACGGAAACATGTAACAGTCGTAAGGGCGGATCACTTAGTTTCCTCCCGGGGTGGAGGTGGGGGTGGGTCAAATTTTGTGTTTGGAACCGCCTTAAACTTGACTCAGCGTCTGCAGACGCGCCAGACCACCTTCAGTTCCCGGTGGCCGAAAAAAAGAAAAGAAAAGAAAACGAGGCGGGGAGGGGTGGAGGGGTCGGGGGAGGGGGGGGGGGGGAGTAGGCGCTCCAAGCGCCCGTAAGACTGACCTGTTGGACCCTATCACTGACCAACCGCCGAAATACGGAAAAGTGTGTGTCACTTGCCGTGTGAAGACAAGAACAAAGAACAGTTACGGACAGTACAAAAAGAACTGAAAGGGGAGCTTAGGAAGGGGAAGGAAGAATATCGAAAAAAGATAGAAAAACAGTTTGAGACGGGTAACATGAAACGGGTTTGGGAGGGTATGAATCTGATGGGTGGGAACATGCCAACGACTTAAATAAGTTCTATGCGAGATTTGATTATCATGATTTTGAGCATGAGAGGGAACAGGTCAAGGAAATGCTAGTTAGTGGACCTAAACACATGCAAAGTGAAGTGATTGTGGTGACTGAGGAGGAGGTGCTTAGCGTACTTAAAAATACAAACCCAAACAAAAGCGTCTGGGCCAGATGGTGTTAGATCAAATGTGTGTTATGCGCTGAACAAATGTACCGAATTCTTTGCTATATTTTTAACATGTCACTTACCCAGTGTGTCGTCCCCTGTTCGTGGAAGCCCGGCCTCTTGTATTATCCCCGTGCCGGAAAAGCAAACTGTATCTGTGATGAATTATTTAAGGCCAGTGGCTTTTACCTCATGTTTCATGAAGGTTTTAAGAGGGCTGTTCTTTCAAATTTTCAAATACAGGTTTCTGATTTTATGGACCCCTTTCAGTTTGCTTAAAAAAGGCAAAGAAGTGTTGGTGATGCCATTTTGCCTGTTGTAAACAACATCTACTCTCATTTAGAAAAACCAGGAGCCTCCATTCGACTGATGTTCTATGATTTTTCGTCTGCTTTTAACACCATTCAGCCACACATACTCGTTTACAAACTAGTTCACATGAACATAAATGCCTCTATCATTCTTTGGGTTTTGGACTATCTCACTAACCGCCCACAGTATGTCAGTCAGAATCAGTTCGGATCTAATCTCAGATGTAATTTTTACCACCATCGGTGCACCACAAGGGACTGTCCTGTCGCCTTTTTTGTTTTCTTTGTACACAGCAGACTGTAGAGCCACTCACGACGACTGTGTCATGGACAAATACGCTGACGACACGGCACTGACAGGACAGATTACAGATAAGGACGATAGACACTATCGACAAGAGATCGACGACTTTGTAGAGTGGTGCGATAGAAACTAGTTGGCAAAACAAAAGAGATGGCCATAGATTTCAGGAAAAACAAACATCATCCCTATTCTGTTGTCATCAAGGGAACAGAAGTTGAGCGTCAACTGTAGAGTCCTACAAGTATTTAGGTGTTTTTTTTTTGTTTTGTTTGTTTTTTACAACGCGCACAACTGGAAACAAAACACAGAGGCTATTGTGCAAAAGCGCATACCCGTCTTTACTGTTTGAGAAAACTCAGTTCATTTAATGTAAGCACTCAGCTTTTACAGATGTTTTACTGCTCCAGTATTGTTAGCGTTCTAACTTTTGGACTGACGTGCTGGGGTGGAAAGTCACTTATGTAAAAGAGATCAAGATCGTCTTGACAAAGTAATCAGGAAAGCGGGCGGGGTGATTGGCAGAGCGCAAGATACGTACTGTACAACAGACGGATTACGCCGAACAAACTGGCTCACGTTCTTGATGACAAAACACATCCACTTAGATATGAATTTGACAGCAGACGTATCAAACGAAGTGGTAGATTTCGAGTACCCAAATGTAATACATCACGTTATGCCAGCTCTTTTGTCCCTCAGGCTGTTACTCTTTTTCAACAGTAATATCAGTAGATAGTGTCTGTCAACATTCTTTCGTTGTTTAGTACTAGCCCTTTCAGTAGTTTACTGCAACATTGCTGACACCAGAAGCACAGGGGGAATACACCATAAGTGTTTCTGATGCCAAGAGTGTTACACAGGTAACAAAACGTCTGTTACAGTTCATCTCTTTCACTGAGAGTTATGGTTATTTAAATAAATAAATCAGCGCATTAAATAGGCACTTTACCCAATTGAAAACTGATCGTCTCAAAGCGCCGCAGAGAACTGAACCCAACAAGCACGCTCACGTGAATCACGCGCATTCACTCACACTCTGTACATAAAACACAGAACAATCATGTGGTGCTAAGGACAAGCTCAAGCGAGCTACTGCAGTTTTTGGAAATTCAAATCGTTTATATTTGAAATTTGATAAGTGGGCTGAAATTGATACCAAATTCATGTTAATTATTTCAATGGTGTCATGTGTTGTACTGGTAGTCAGTGAATTTCCCTATGAGGGATTAATAAAGTATTATTGTATTGTATTGTATTGTATTTTGTATTGTATTGTGTGCGGGGGGGGGGGGGGGGGGGGGGGGGGGTGGGGGGGGGCGAGGGGAGACTGCCAAAAAGGTATTTTGGATTCATTTTAGTCGGATTTTTTGTCGGGGTGGGGGGGGGGGGGGAATACAGAAAACCTTTATGATCCCTCCCAGATCCGCACCTGAATCGCCATACTCGGTAGTTTTCCTGCAGAAACGTTACCCAGTGCGCACGGGCCACCGGGTCGACATCGGACGTCCGACGTCTGCCCGACAGCCTTTTGAGCATTGGGTAGGTTGCATAACTATTTACAACTGTGGCTTCCCCTCGCGTGTTTATAGATCGGACTTTCCAAGAAAAAGCGAAACCAAAAGTACATCAATAGTTGTGAGGATGCAAAGATACCGGCAGCTGTGAGATCATACGAGTACGTGGCGAGGAGCCGTGGGACCAACAGCTTACCAGTCTGAAGCTTGTATCTGAACACTCACAATTTCAACATGTTTAACGATTATGTTTGGATTTTTGCATTTGTGTTTGCTTGGATCGCCAGTCTGAAATGGGAAATCGATGACCTCACTAATAAACTTGAAAGAATTAGAGAGTCAGATTGCGAAAAGACTTCCCAACTGAAATATCAGGTTCTGTGGCTAAAGATGGCCGTGGAAAACATTGAAAGCACGCTAAAGCAGCAGGCTGCGGCAACTCCAACACTACAGGCTGAGCTGGCGTCAGTGAAGAGAAGGCTGGATGTCCTTGACCGGACAGTCAAGCAACAGTCCGTTGACCTTGACGTACAGAAGTTCAAAATGGAAGAAATGTCTTCATTGAGGTATGTCGAATATTTTCCATTTTCAGAACGCTTTTGTTACTTAAAAAACAATAATTAGGTTTTGGCCCACTAAATACCTCAAATTCTAACGCTTTTCATAATAATAATGCATAGCATTTATATGGCGCATTTCTCATATTTATAATATAACTCAATGCGCAGAATGTAGCCGCGAACTGAACCCAACAAGCACGCTCACGTGAATCACACGCATTCACTCACACACTGTACGTAAACACAGAACATTCACGTGGTGCTAAGGGCAAGCTCAAGCGAGCTACTGACGGTATTTGGAAATCGTTTTGTATTTAAAATTTTATTAAGTTGGCTGAAACTGATACCATCACACAATTCACAAGAATATGCAACCCTTGCACTGACACTGAAATATCACATTAGCAAAACATCTTCGGCCCACAGCGGCCATCTTGGGCCCAAGGCCCGTTGCTTACTGGGTATGTCCCCTGTACGCAAAAGGTTATCGGCCGCAGTAGGCCCGCGCACGGCTTCGTCCGGATGGCCTTTGTGTACTGGGTCCGTGAATCAGTCCCGCTTGACCATACGGACTAGATTACAGTGCTGACTTTCTTCACGTTAACATCGCCTTATTCAAAAGAGACGTGTGTGTGTGTGTGTGTGTGTGTGTGTATGTGTGTGTGTGTGTGTGTGTGTGTGTGTGTGTGTGTGTGTGTTTGGGGGGGGGGGGTTGTTTTTTTTGTTTCTATTTTTCAAACGTAGTTTCCAGAGGGTAATAATAATAATAATAATAATACAGCGCATTTCTATAGCGACCTTCCACACTTAGGCGCGGGCGCGGAACGCTTTACAAATGATTTTAAACACACACAATAAACTATAAATCACAACAACAACAAAAACGGTACAGGCATACTAACCACAGTCTTTCACTCAACGAACACATTCTGCGGATAATGACATCGACCCTCTTGTTGCTTCTAAGTCATTTCACAGCCCCTCCTCACCCCCCCCCCTCCCCGCCCCGGCTCCCACCCCTAAGGTGTGCGCTCATATTGCTACGGTTAACTTTAATAATAGTATGTAACGCACGGTTCACTTCAGTTGATGCAGTCATTTCAGAATGGTATCTTTGTAACTGGAAGAAAAACAACCACCACTACCATTGATCATTCATCATCAGATAACAAAACACACACACACACACACACACACACACACACACACACACACACACCATCACACACACACACACACACACACACACACACACACACACACACACACATACACACACACACACACACACACACACACACACACACACACTGTTATCTAGACAGAATCTTTATCAGCAGCTGATTACTCTGTTTCCTGCTGTGGACAGGGACGCTGTGACAAACATCGGGCTCATGGTACAGCAGCATCCCCAGATGATGGCGCGTTTTGACGAGAGGCTGTCGGGGTTGGAAAACATGAACCTCATCGAGATGGGTCTCATCTTCATCACCCGATGGGTCAAGGAAAACACTCATATTCCGCATTTGCTAAGCTATGCCACAGCGGCTTAACTCTTCTAGCCCCAAGGTCCCATTTTTGAAATTTTGCAGGTGTTGCCTAATGACTATGTACCAGTTGCAGGAGATATTTAGGCGCCAAGCTAATCTGGCACTACCCTTGAATTATCATGGTCAATCCATCTCCTCATTTTGGGACTTCGGGGCAAAATGTGTGAACTAGTGAAGTAACACACATCGGGACATAATGGTCGACCTAGCTGAAATTGTTTTCTCCTGCTGCCGTGTGGTGTCGCTGCTCTCATAAGGGGAAAAGTCACTATTCTCGGTGTTATAGGTGATAGCTGTTTGTATTGCTAGGCGGCTTCAGTACTCGCGCTACACTACAGGCCGCAGGTATATCAGTCGCTCCTAAACTCGGTACCCGATTGGATGACATAGAATCCGGACACGCTAAGCGCAGTAAACCACATTAACTAATCCTGCTGTGCGATATACCAGATGAAAACGAAAGCCTGTGAACAGAAAAACGACACATCCGTGGCATGCAGTACGTTGCGAGGACCAAAGATAATGTGCACGCCGACGGGGATCAACTAAAGCACTGAGAATCATGTCGGGTTTAGCCCCTACTGTGTTTACGCCACCTAGCGGCAGCAGCAGTCAGCTAAGTCGCTCATTGGTATGTTCTTGTGTCACTGTTGCTGGTTGGTTTGATAATCGGATTGATCTGGTATGTTTGGTCCACGAACCCAATGCGCAAAAGGCCATCGGGCCGACGTCGGCCCGATGGCCTTTTGCGCATTGGGATGGCCGGGTGCAGTCACTAATGATGGAACAGAACATAATTATAATGAAAGATACTAGTGCCCACAATTCGCTCACTAGGATAATAGCTCCTTCACTGCCGATAAACACGTGAACACAATCCTAACCGCAGGAGATGTAGATCCTCATGAGCCGCCACACTTGCGGGGGGCTCATGAAGATCTGTGCCTCTTTCTAGCACCGTTCGGCCGACGCTGCTGGAGGCGAGTTGCTAAAGGTTTCAGAGACACAGTCAGCGACCGCTGCCAATGACATTATTTCTGGACACGGATGAAGGTTCCGTAAAAGTCATTTCCCTTAATGCACACCGCCGCAATGCGCAAAAGGCCATCGGGCGTCGGCCCGATGGCCTTTTGCGTATTGGGACGTTTTAGTATTGTTCTCCCTGGTGTCACCACAGCTTGCACCTTTGGCTATGTCCACACACAGATTGGGCTTGCACAGGGGGAAAAAAGGAGGAAAAAAAAAAAGAAGAAAAAAAAAGAAGAACGGAGCTCCAGACCCTTATGGTGCAATTAAATGCGATTTTAAACCCAAACCAGTCGTTGTTGTCAGTGATCTGAGTGACAGGCCTAGAGGCGCCAAGGTATTGTGGCACTACCCTTGAACTATTTTAGTCAAACTTATTTCACACACTGGTGTATTCCACATGATAAGGGTTAATTAACTGCTAAGGACTACATGTCTGCTGAAATGTGATTTTGGATCTTACGGCTTGCAGCTGCAAAGTTCTAATTCACAGAGCAGCACACATAAATGTCGTCAGACGATCCACCTGTCACTGTTTGCACTGGAGGTGAAAAATGTACTTTACTTTGTGGCAGCCATTGTATGCTTAACCCTCTGGCAGTTGGTAGCGGTTTTTGTCGCGATGATTCCCGTATGAATAACAACATCCTGACGTCCTGTAGGAATCATCGCGACGAAAACCGCTACCGACGGCCAAAGGGTTAACACCTGAATCCGCAGTAGAGTGATTTACGATGGACACTCAGGTTTATAATGTCAATAAATGTATCCATTTTTGGGTGAAGAAAGTATTTGTTTTTCTTGGCCGTGAGTATCTGTGCCCGACTTGGATCTGTACCTGTAGCCCGACGGCCTTTTGCGCATTGGGATTGACAGAAGATTGAGTATCAATGCATCTTGTATTTACGCCAGTGGCGTATCACTGAAGTGAGGAGAGGGGCGGGGAGGCGGGGGGGGGGGGGGGGGGTAGGTGGGGGCGGTGCCCCCACCCTCAAAGAAAGCGCATGGAGATGCCAGGGTGTTCCCTGCCCTCCTCCCCACGATGTTTGTTTGTTTTTGGTTTGTTGTTGTTGAGGAAAAACGTCTAAAACAACTCTCCGGAACTGTGACGTAGACCTCCAACAGTGGATAATGACGTCCTCAGGGCTTAATGAGTTAATCAGAAGACTGATTGCATTTCAAAAAGGCACGTGTAGCTGGAAATAGCACACGGACTTTGTGGTCTGTGATTTCAGTTACTGACTGTGTGTTCACAGGCATAGGATGATCGTTGCGACATCGACCTCTCCTATAACACGAGTGGTAGGAAATGAGCACACGGACTTTGTGGTCTGTGTGGTTTTACTGACTGTGTTCACAGGCATAGGACGATCGCTGCGATACCGACCACCTATAACAAGGGTCAGTAATAGGAATTTCCTACCATCCTTGTTAGAGAACCTTTCAAGACCACTCTTACATAGGAAACACCCGCACACCATGTCCTAGTCTTACCGCGCTAAGCCAGGATATCATGGTGAACCTGTCCTGAACCATTCCGCAAGCTAGAGTGTGTGACTGTTCGCAACCCCCCCCCCCCCCCCCTCACATATTTCACATTTGAATGGATAAAGCTCACTTCCGACACGTAGAATGGCTCACGCACAATCTGAAAATATACTGATTTTCACATTATTTTATTTAGAAATAAAAAGTTTAGATCTAGCAGAGTATGTAAGAGGTCTAGATACCGAAATATCACAAGAATGCGAGCAGTTGGTAACAAGAGAAACATCTTTGCATTTTAAAGTAGATTTCGGTTTATAGACACGGAGTTTAAAATAGTTTCGTATTACACTTGGTCGTTTCACAAGTTAAATTTCCTCCTATTTTTGTTGTGCAAAATGGACATTTGTTACGAATTTTATGTGTTGATTAAACTGTTTGAAATGGAGTTATTGTGTACTATTTACGAAAATAAATGCGTCGCTCCGCTTTTCAAAAGATGGCTTCGGCCTACACCGCTATAGGTCACGGACCGCAGTGCCGTTTCCGTACTGTCCAGTCTCTTAGCCTTAGTCAGTCCCAGTCATCCCCTAATTTTTCAGTTCCCTAAAAAACACTACCGCCCACCAGCTGCACTTTTGCCAAGCACAAAAAAAAAAAAAAAAAAAAACCCAGCACATCACCCGTCTCATTTCTTGGCTATGAGACTGGTTCCTTACCAACCCCACACCCAAGCACAGCTGAAATCAGCGTGCCCCTCAAATCACTACGTCAATGGCAACACAACATAGGCCCACGATTGTCCACTTGATAAGCTCAGGATAGTATGAATCAAAGCACCAAACATGTCTCCTCTCAGCTAACCAGAAATTTCCAGCAAATTCCAACATTCAGCCCTACTACAAATTTTCAAACAAGACAAAAATTATTTTAAAAAACACAAGACAAAAATTATTTTAAAAAACACCGGTCCTCTTACTGCCTCAACTGCCCAAATGTGACTGTATAATGTGACCTATACTGCGGTAGTGAAAAGTTCTATCAAACATAGAAGTGGAGTCAGTTCGTATACTATCATTTCTAGACAGACCGAGCGGCTGACACTTCTGCAACTGTTTGATCCATAGTCACCGAGCGCGGTAACAATTCTTCTGTCTGATAATCATGAGACCGGCCTTGAGCAGGACATTTGTTTGTTTTGTTACATCAGTGCAGGTACAGAAAAAAAAAAAATCGTACCCTTTGCTTCTGTCTTCTCATGAAACCATTAGTTCCCCTCTACCTCCGCACATGCCGCTGTGAGATGGCTTTAGTCGCCTGCTAGACGTTAAACCTCTATAACTAACTACCCCCCCCCCCCCACCGCCGGCCCCGCCCGCCCCCCGCCCCCCCCCCCCCCCCTCCGTCCCCCCTCCCACACACACATCTCACACACCACGCAAAATCCTGCACTGTACAACAAAAAGTATTCTTTCAACATTGCATGCTTGAAAAATAACATGACGTGAACATGCCAGTACGTCATAAGACGAACATTTTATTACGCAAAAGATGTCTGTGTATCTGGCGCGTGCAGTACATTGTCAATAGGTGTACCAGTGTGCTCTCGACATACACCCTGTCATAAAACAGACACTTGGAAAATACCTGTTTAAACGCGCGTCGCCCGCTACATTAGGCGTCGACTTTTTCGCATACTTATAATAGACCTTGATAAAACGCATCGCTTTTGTTCGAGCACTCAAGCGCCTCGAGCGTTCGCGACTGTACAACGCGTGCCATGGCATCTTGGGTAAAGTCGAAACGGCACGAAAATGAGATATCAATTCTAAGAAAGCTGACAACAAAAGACGGTAGCGAGACGATAAACTGAGTTCCCTGAATCAGGGTGTAAGATGTGTGTGAGAAGCTCTGGGCCAGTCTCAATCTCATACTATGTAGATGGCCTGTTTCAACACTCAAGATTGTCAGCACACATGTCGAGTGCTTCTGTTTGGAGTTTTGCACTTGCGACTGTCTTGATCGCTTACCAGCACTGGAAAATCAGTTCCCTCACAGACACACTCGACTCAAACCGCGAAAAGATCTCTAAATTGGAATTTGATATTATGTGGCTAAAGATGACAGTGGAGAACATGGACTTCACAGTAAAACAACACACTGCGGCAATCCCAGTACTGCAGGCCGAACTGGCGTGTGTGAAGAGAACACAGGATGACACTGACCGGACGGTCAAACAACACTCCATTGACCTTCACTTACACAAGTTCACAACGACCGAAATGTCTTCTCTCAGGTATGATCGATGCTTTTTCTGAGTTAGCCTCTCCGCTGAAACTTGTGAGGGTCACAATATATATATATATATATATCTAAAAAGCGTGAAGAATGACTATTTGCAGCTTTGCTTGGAACAATGACATTTACTTTCACTTCACACGTTTTGACATAATTTATGATAGTGACCCAAATATCCTAAAACACGCGTCAGTTAAACTCACTTTCAACATTTCTCTGCGTCAGATCGCCATGTCTGTGCGTCTCAAACACCGAGCTGTGCATTCTCGGGAACACTGCACAAACACACGCAACGAACTGTTATCAAAACATCACCTTTATCGGCAACTGATTATTCTGATTTCTGTTATGAACAGGGACGCCGTGGCAAACATCGGATAAATGATGCAGCAGCACCCCCCACTGAGATGATGGCGCGTTCGAGCGAGAGGGTGTCTGGACTTGAAAATATGAACCCCATCCAAATGGGGCTCACCTTCATCACCCGATGGCTCAAAGAAAAACTTATACACATTCCACGGCTTGATTAGCAAGGTACGAGCACTTGCCGTTGTTGTGATTGTGCTCTTATTGTTGCTGCAGCTGCTGCTGTTCTCGGTGTTTAACACCTTAACCGCCGACAAAATGGACACCACACTACTGCAAGAGGCATAGAGCCTCATGAGCCCCCGCAATTGCGGGGGCTCATGAGGATCTATGCCTCTTGCTGAGACCGCTTTGTGTCCATGTTCTGTGGACGGCCTTTGTGGCCTTTGGTCGTTCAGTCAACACAGATTTGAGAGACAAAATGCACGTACGTTGGAAGCGGTCAATTGCCGCTGTGGTACTGCTTGGTGTTCTTGTTTCTATTGTAGATCTTCGTGTTGTTCACGATGTTGTTGCACTCTGCAGCAAAAGGTCTTCGGGCAGACGTCAGTCCACATTCGCGCACACAGTCGTGCACATTCCTTCTGCGGCCCGAGGACTTTTTGCTGGTAGTCTGATGGATTGTCCGTGCGTGTTCCAAGTGGAAGCAAACAATGGTCCACGATGAGTCGTTAATGATGGAATACAACGGGACAGAAACGCCGTATATAACTATCCAGGACAAAGAAAGCTGTGTACAATTGAAGTAAACCAAGATAGAGACAATTTGGTTGCTTCAGTACCAAACTTAACTCATTCATGGACCGAATTCATTAGTGGCAAACAGAAAACAAACCCAGTGCGCAAAGGTCTGATCGCGTTGATGTACTACAGTTTGATACAAGTGCAGCTGCTATTACCCTTTCAAAATCTATTTCATTTTATTTTAGACATCTTATTTAGCCCCGACACACCACAGCAAGACATGGATCGAGCATGATAGTTCAAGGATGATGCCAGAATAGCTTGGCGCCCATAGGCGCCAAGCTATTCTGGCACCACCCTTGAACTATCATGCTCGATCTGTCTCCAGATTTGTTGTACAGTCCTTCATTGGGAAACTTCAAAATTTTCCACAGACCTTCCAATAGCGGCAAGTAACCCCTTGACTGCCGGAAAAATGCGAACACTACCCGACTGCACGAAGCAAAGAACCTGATGAGGGCTTTCATGAGAGCGTTGACCTTTTGCTGATCCTGTTCACATCCGTGTTTCTTGGATTGATGGAATCACTCGTCACTGAATTTGCCCTGGTTTCAAAGACATAATTTTGCGTTCAGTGGTTACAATGAATTAACGCATTCAGCCCCGACATGCCACAGAAAGATATGTCTCGACCATGATAGTTCAAGGGTGGTGCCATAATAGCTTGGCGCCTATAGGGGCCACCACCGGGCTTGAACTATCATGGTCCACCTGTCTCCTAAATCGTAATGCAGTCCTCAGAGGACAACTCCAAATTGTGGGTATTTCGTACCTGGGACACAAGGAGTTAATAGTCAGCAAACGAGGCAGTTCACTCTTTATCTCGTACGCTGTATTGTATTCATAACTGTCACAAGTCTATTACTATACCAGAGCAGGAACCTCTAAAGCTGCCAGTATCTGGTGTGATTTTTTTTCCCGCGCTTTGCTGGGGTTTATTTACTCTTCCAGGTGTTTGTAAACGTTTTTATTGAAAAGATTGGGGGCCTAGGCTATTACATGGATTCAAGAACAGTAGTGGTCTCAAGGTTCACGCGCATCGTGCTTCCGCACAGTCTCACTGACCCTCTGCCTCGGCTCAGCACTTCAGAACTGATGAAGCCATTCAAAAGACAGCAAGTCACTTTGCATTCACAACTGTGAAAGCTTTGCCAGAAGAATTCACGTGAAACCTATGTTTTGTCCATAAGGGAGGCGTGGTGGGAGTGGGGGGGGGGGGGAGGGGTATTTAAACTGCCCTCTACATTCAGAGAGGTCATATAAAGATCAACTACCTATAGATGGCATCATGCCTGGTCAACCTTTCACATCGTCAAAAAAACAGGTATTCATTAATCTTCAGTAATTTTAGCGTCTAAACTTAACTAATTTTTGTGTTACTCTGTGTGCGAAAAATGAATAAATCGTTACGAATATATTGATCCATATTGAAATAATACTTTGTGTTTCACAATAGGAACATGGTACTTCCCCAAAAGGATGTTGTTGTTGTTGTTTTGTTTGTTTGTTTGTTTTTCTTTTCCCCCCGTACAACGAAAAAGAGAACCAGAAAAATGTCGCTGGCTGCCTGATCTCTGAAGATTGTTCTTCATGACAAGAGTGGTTATTGAAAAAAATTCACAAAATTTAACACTGATTTAAATGTTTCAAAATGTCAGAATATTATATGCAGAAGAGGGAAAAGTAACTTTCGCTCGCCGGTATTTTTCTTTTGCATAGCCTATTGCCATTCTTTCATCGAAAATTAAGTTGAGTAAGGCAACTCTATATTACTGCCCAGACAGCATGTTGGTAAGTTATTCCCTTTGCCACGAGAGAAGGGTGTTTCACAGTACACATTCTCACTGAAAACGTACAAACCGAAACCTGAAAACTGCAAAAAATGAAACTTTGTTTAACTCATTTTAGACGAATGGCATTTGTCTCGAATGAGTGAATGAAGTGAATCTTTAATTTCTTACAAGTACAACTTTTCTCAGGTTCAGATTTTGAACAAAAAGTCTCAGCATTCAATATTCTTTAAGTGAGCCATGATTGCAGATCCGGCGACACATGGTCCAATTGCGGTATACGTGATTGGCCGTTGTAGTCTTTGACAGGCTGAGACACTCATAAATGGAAAAGTTTATTCATCAAACATTGATTTTGCTACAAAATAAAACTTAATTAGTTTGATAGATCTGTTAGGGCATAAGAATTTGGTAACGTAAATTACGTGACTTTACAGACATCAGTAAAACAAATTCTTGACTTTGGATCAAATGACCAGTAATGTGTATTCTATAGTTTACCCCTGCCATTGTCCGAGCTACCCAAACAGAAACAAAATAAATATTCGTAATAAATCATTAAAAACCGGCCGATAACAACACACTGTCCTAACAGACAAGCAGTTTTTGGCATTGTCATGGCTTTCAAGGAGGTCTCACACAGAAACAGGAATATTTCTGGTTCACTATGTGTAATGGTCTGTGTACTGCAAACCAGTATCAATCAGATCATGTCTCAGTATAGAGACCGAGGCAAGCAACAGTCACGCGTTTTTCGCATTTGTGCATTTTCGGCGAGAATGAGTCATTTAGCGCTATGTTTCAGTCTTTACGTCCTCTATGGACTTTTTGCGAAGTAGAGGGGGTGGGGTGAGGGTGGAGTATAATTGCCAATAAGCCACGATTTCATTACAGGGACTGACATAATCTCTTGGAGCCCTTCTCAGCAACGTCCCATTTGAGAAGGAGAAAATATATTCCTCACGTCAGAGTTACTCCCAGTAAAGAAAAGAGCAGGAAAGAGGGTCTGGGGGTGGGGGTAGGGTGGGGGGCCGGGAGATGTAAATTTGGCGTACAAGTTTAATCCCAGTCCAATCACCGGGGCTATTTTTGGTGACGGTAGTAATTCTGTCTTGGTTAGGGGAGTGCTTCTGTCCCACGACAGCCCCTTTTACTAAAAATCACGGGGAGTAGTTTGCCCTTGTTACATGTCCATGCTGCAGACATGACAGGTAAGCGAACAATCTCTTGAGTACGCTATATGAACCCTTGTTTGCGCGTCCGTTTGAAGTCGCTCGAAGATTCCGCAGGAAACATGATGCTGAACACAAAACGGCACTAACTGTTCATAACGAAGACTGGCCTGCTGTCTTCTGTATTAACAGTTAGTGTCGTTAGGAGAAAAAGTAGCTTAAGTGTTTTATGGACACAGACACAAAAGCCGTTATGATCACTGACATAGCAAGAAGGTGCCCTGTCAGCTGCCGTAGGTTATGTTAGGCGTTGCCACTGTGCAAATCGATAGAAAGCGCATCAGAGTACAGATCAATGGTGTAACAACACAGCTAAAATCATTGTAAACACATGTATGAGATTGCTACCTACAATGTAGAACCCTATTGACGGTGAGTCAGTCAGTTTTAACCCCGACCCAAAACATGAGCGCCCTGTCGCTCTTTCAGTAACGATGTGCTTTCGGTTTTGATTTCCAAGTTTTTCGTGGAAAACGGAAAGAAAAATCAATCTTCCGCGGTCCGCAGTGAAGGAGTTCGTAATGACGTCACTAAAACTCCGAACATCTCCAAGAGGATGTCAGATAGATATCATAGATAAGTAATCCAGATCATAAAGGTGACTGCCAAAAATGTAGAGAATAATCCAACGAAGAAAGAAGCACGCTTAGAAATGACAGTTACAGCACAAATTGTTGTCATGGTCTTTCCTAAGCTGCACAGATAAGTACTGACGTTAACGCTTACCAGGATTCACAGCGACTGCTACGCTATAAGGTATTCTGTTACAAGCGATGTTTCTTATAAGCGAAGTGCCAGACTTCGGTTTTAATGTAACATGTCGACACAGGTTTGTTTTCAGCCTAAGTTCATTTACAGGGGCATTTAATGTAGAATCCATGAACTCATTCAACCCCACGCACGTATTTCCCACATTTTGGGGGCGTCATCTAACGACGATGCACAGTTGCAGGGGATGGATCGACCATGATAATTCAAGGGTAGTGCCAGATTATCTTGGCGCCGACAGGCGCCAAGCTAATCTGGCACTACCCTTGAATTATCATGGTCGATCCATCTCCTGATGTAGTGCGTGAGGGCTGAATGGGTTAACTAGAGTGATTTCCAATGGTTTTTATTTACTATCATAAAATGACAGTTATTTTATTCATATCATATTTTACTATTATTCTACAAATTCGTGTTCACTTCGCTGAGCCTAAGGTTCCTTCTCTGCCGTGTGGGTGCGAGTCGCATTAGCTTCGATCAGCAAGTGATTCTTGATCTTTGTTTTGTTCGACAGCGCCGCGGGGGCTGAAACAAAGATTTGTTATATCCGAAGTTTTGTTATATGCAGCCTTGTTATTAGCGGTTTAATTTTACAAAGACAATGCATAGCTGCCAACCCGGCCTCCCGATTCAACTTTATCGGGAATTTCCCGATTTTTTTTCAAGTCCCGATTTTCCGGTTTTTTGTACATTTCTCCCGATTTTCAGATTTTCAAGCTTTGTTTTAAAATTCAAGGCATTTTGTCGTACCGCGCGGGGTCAAGCGCCTGTAGTTGAGAGCCTACAGCTATACTTACCGCTAAGCTTTCGGGGACCCACAGCCAGTCTTGATTACGCATGCGCAGCAAATTCCCATCCATTCTGTGGTTTGTTCCGGTTGCTTCGAAATTGCCCTGCAGTACATGCTTAGCGATTATCACAACTGGTATTTTCGATTTTCAACAAAATCATGCCGCCAGAGAAGCAGAAGTTGTTAGTGAAGTTCGATCCAGACTACAAGCGTCCCTTTCCTTACGACGAATTGAGAAAGGGCGAACAATGACTTTGCCTTTTGCAAAATGTGCCGGGCAGACACTATAAACATCGCTGCACAGTAAACCTACTAGGCGGGCTGACTGACGCGCAATGTGTTTGATTATTTGGCCGGAGCAAGGTGTGTAACTCCCCACCCCCCCACCCCCCCCCCCCCACCCCCGTTGTTTGATCAGTTGAGTTACGGCCAAGGTTTAGCACCTTACCCCCCCCCCCCCCCCCTTGTTGTTTGATCTTCTAGCAAGGACTAGCGCCAACCCCCCCCCCCCCCCCTTTCCCCGTCGTCTGATTTTTTCGGCCCCTGGAAACAACGGCTAGCGTCGTGAAGGCAACTCCGATTTTTGTTGCCTCAAGGTTGGCAGCGAACAAATTTGGCCGCCGGGGAACTACCCTAAAGCTTTTGTTAATATCCGAACTCGTTATAAGCGAAGTTGACTCTATCAGTTGTGTATCTGCTTAAAATTGTTAAGCTCTTCCTAAAAACCAGAAGGCCATCGGGCCGACGTTGGCCCGCGCACAGCTGTGCGCGGGCCAACGGCAGCCCGATCGCCTTCTGTGCATTGGGTTGTTCACGAGCGCTTTGTGATTGATTTGCAGTCGCATGACTAATAATTCATCGGGCATAATTATAAAGTACAGGAATAGTGTAGTACCATGTTGTCATGTGCAGGATATGAATCATCATCAATGAGCTGGACTGTAACAATCGCCGGAGCACTGCTTGTCGCCATTATCGCACACCAACACTTCGAAATCAACTCCCTCCAACGTGAGGTGGATAAACTGGACATCAAACTGAACATGATGAGGTATCAAATGGAACAACTGGTGGACAGGCTGAAGCAGGAACTAGACAGGCTGGCAAGGTTCGAGAGAACTCATCCCGCTTGGTCCTTCGTGGAGTGGCTTGCCAGCTGGGTTATCCCCATGGAACGACACGCCCGATTAAATTAGCCACGAGTACAGCTTTACTGCCTTTATTATAGTGTGCACAATTTTCACAGAAATTTGTAAATATAGAAGACAACAACAACAACAACAAAAGTAATTATAATACGATTTGGGTCGGTTATTTTTTTTTTTTTTAAATGGAATGGAATATAGTGCACTGGCAGCCCTTGGAAGTTGTTGAGTGCTTTAACCAATTCAGCCCTGACGCACTACAGCAGGAGATGGAGATGGGTCGACCATGATAATTCAAGAGCAGTGCCAGATTAGCTTGGCGCCTGTTGGCGCCAAGCTAATATGGCACTGCCCTTGAATTATCATGGTCGATCCATCTCTTGCAACTGGTGCATGGTCGTTAGGTGACGCCTCCAAAATTTGGGAAATGCGGCCGTCGGGCTGAATGAGTAAAATACGTTTGAACGTCGACAATGAATGATTATAGTATGAAAGTGGAGTGTTCGTATTCTATCATCCCTAGACAGACCTCGCCACTCCCAGGGGAGGCGCAAGCAAGATGATGCGGCCAACATATTGTAAATACCGAGTGAGCAGGAGTATATCGTCCCCTATGCAATTTTACATCATTATCAGCCTTTTTTCACCGAAAAAGATACTTTGCTTTCTCCGCCCGCAATACTAAGCCACATTACAGTTCGGCCCCGAGGAGGTAGGGCCAAAGTTTACATGTACTTTTCTGTAGGCGGGGCACAGATTAGGCATGACCAAAAGACTCACTCGTTTGTTTGTTTTTTTTTTTTTTTTTTTTTTTATCAGTTGCATGAGTGAGCTTAGTCCTCCTACAGGCACACGGATGTATGGTGACTTCCGCTCAGCCGGTCAAGGTCAAAACGCAGCGACCGTCAGGAATCAAAATTTGCAGAAAACAAAATTGACAAATCCCACTGCGAAACTGTGCCAGTGGACATACTTATGGAAACAGTACATTTAACGTTTTTAGGAGGGAGGGGGAGAGGGTTGCCGCAAAGAAAGACCTTCAACTTCCAGGACAAAATGTCTAATCTTTAACCACATCCCAATGCGCACAAGGTCATCGGGCCAACGGCGGCCGACGTCGGCCCGATGACCTTGTGCGCATTGGGATGACTCTCGGCTAGCGTGTTTCTTCCAGGTGCTTCCTGCGCACACTTACCTCGACCAAAAGCGCAGCTGACAGCCACAGGTTTAAGAATGAACTGCTAAGGACAACATGTGTGCTGGTATGTGATTTTGGATCTTACGGCTTGCAGCCGACGGGCAAAGGGTTAACACCTGAATCCGCAGTAGAGTGATTTACGATGGACACTCTGGTTTATAATGTCAATAAATGTCCATTTTTGTGTGTGAAGAAAGTTTTAGTTTTTCTTGGCCGTGAGTATCTGTGTCCGACTTGGATCTGTGGCTGTAGCCCGATGGCCTTTTGCGCATTGGGATTGACAGGAGATTGAGTATCAATGCCTTTTTGTATTTACAGTGGCGTAGGAAGTGAAGAGAGGGGTGGGGTTGGTGGGAGGGGTTAAGTGGGGCGGTGCCCCCACCCTCAAATAAAGCGTATGGAGGTGCCAGAGTGTTCCTTGCCCTCCTCCCCACAATGTTTGTTTCTTTGTTTGTTTGTTTTTGGTCTGTTGTTGTTGAGGAAAAACATCTAAAACAACTCTCCGGAATTGTGACGTAGACCTCCAACAGTATATAATGACGTCCTCAGTGCTTAATGAGTTAATCAGAAGACAGTGCAGCGGCAACTGTTTCTCTCCTGTTTGAAACTGCAACGTTTTGGGATCAGCGAGACCTTGCTTGAAAACCTGCACAGAGTTTGCAGTCATTAACTCATTCAGCCCGACGGCCGTATCTCCCAAATTTTGGAGGCGTCATCTAATGACTATGCACCAGTTGCAGGAGAAGAATCGACCATGATAATGCAAGGGCAGTGCCAGATTAGCTTGGCGCCGACAGGCGCCAAGCTAATCTGGAACTGCCCTTGAATTATCATGGTCGACCCATCTCTTACTGTAGTGCGTCAAGGTTTAGGGATTAAACAGAAACGTCAGTTTGTATGGTAAACTGAGCGCAAAGAACAAGGGTAAATTCGCGAAAGTAGTGAACACAGGCATAGAATGATCGTTGCGACATCGATCTCTCCTGTAACACGGTAGTAGGAAAAAGCACACGGACTTTTTGGTCTGTGATTTTACTGGCTGTGTTCACAGGCATGGGATGATCGTTGCGACATCGATCACCTATAACAACTTTTTGTTTGGGACCTTCAAAGTGGGTGGAGGGGGGGGGGAGGGGCGATGTGGAGAGAAGGCGCATGCGTGTTAAGACTATCACCATTCGTCAAAATATCACACAACAGAAGGGGGGGGGGGGGAGGGTTTAGGTCCAAACACCCCAAAAAGGGACTTTGTTATAGCATATTAAAGAATTTTGGCGCGTGGGGGGGGGGGGGGTCCGCAACCTCTGTACCCCCCTCAAATCCGCCCCTGTCATCTGTGAGTGTCCCCGTGCTTTTTTACGACACGTATTTTCCCACCGCTCCCAGCACTCTTGTAGGCCTACCATGAGCCCAGTATATTTTCCCCGGATACCCGGAAACATAAAGTGCAACACTGTTGCAAGGGGAGAGCTGCCGCCCGTTGCTCATTAGGACGAAGGCACTTGCGAGCGAAGGAAGCACTGGAAAGCGGCGCTATAGCGCTCGCGTGCTGTAAAATCCCTATCGTAGTAACATGCTGTAAGTCGACTCATAATGTTCGATTACCCTAGCTTGAAGATTTCGTAGCGACGTATAAAACAAGTACACATAATCCATAGGACAAAATATGAGGCCGGCATCATTTGAATGTTGCATAGAAATTCCCCGACACCACGTCATGGTCATACGCAAGATGATGTAATCAGATAGAATGCCACATGGCGACAAATGCGGTCATTCAGTGCTACATTATTTTTTCCCGAAAAAGATCGAGAAGCAGAGAAACAACGGGCCCATTGTATGATAACGACGGTAACCACTCTTCTATCTAATAGTTATGAGACCGGCCTTCAGCAGGATCTTTGTTCCGTCTGTGCAAGTGCAGAAACAAAAAGAGAAAATCGTACCCTTACCATTCCGTCATCTCATCCTTCCATTTGCTCTCTCTCTCTCTCTCTCTCTCTCTCTCTCTCTCTCTCTCTCTCTCTCTCTCTCTCTCTCTCTCTCTCTCTCTCTCTCTCTCTCTCTCAAATATTTTCTCTTTCTCCTTACATTTGTAAACTGATAATCCTTTGTTTTGTTGGTGACGCTATGTGCTCTTGATGCTGCTGCCTCTTTGACACTGTCTTAGCTGAGTATAATATTAATGCTATGCACTCATTTATTTCCCTTGCTTTTTGTGTTGGTGGCAGTTACTAATTCTCCAATACCATTTTTTTCCCTTTCATTAATTCACCTATTGTGTTTTTTCCCGTAGTTTTTCTTCCTCCTCTTCTTCTTCTTCTTATTATTATTATTATTGTTATTATTTGCATGCTCTGTTTATTTTCCTGTTAAGTTGTTTGTTTACAGGACAGCTTGTAAGACAGGCATTGAGTTATCCAGACCAAAAAGGTGACTGCCAAGCGTGTAATATGCAAAGAAGTACCCAACGGAGAACTTGAAAAAAAAACACGCTTAGAAAAGACGGGTACAACACAATTTATTAATATTTCGGGTAAATACCCTTTGTCAAAATAGACAAACAAACAAACAGAGAGATTGGCCGCTACTTATCTTCATTGGCAGAAGGAATGTGGCAACTGAAGGGTATTTACCCGAAATATTAATAAATTGTGTTGTATCCGTCTTTTCTAAGCGTGTTTCTTTCTCCGTTGGGTACTTCTAGGCATTGAGTTGCCTAATAGCTTTATCCTGAATAAATAAAGATTCATCATCATCATCATCATCATCTCTCTCTCTCTCTCTCTCTCTCTCTCTCTCTCTCTCTCTCTCTCTCTCTCTCTCTCTCTCTCTCTCTCTCTCTCTCTCTCTCTCTCCCTCCCTCCCTCTCTCCCGAGTATATTAAAAAAATGTTTTCCCTCACGGCATCAACATACTCCAGATCAAGGCAGTCCATTACTGTGCCACGACCTAGAATCGATCTCTATAAGACAAGTTTAGCGTTTTCAGGTGCTAGCATGTGGAACACATTGCCCAAACATGTTACAACATCAACAACGCTTTCGTCTTTTAAAACCGCTCTCTTCAAGTACCTCACCTCAGCATCGTAAGATTTTCACAGCAATCTACACTTGCAGTGTACGATTTTCCCCTTTCTAACTCTTCAATTCAGTTATATTTTTACTTAATACAAGATGCTAATGCTGCACGTATTGTGTGTGTGTGTGTGTGTGTGTGTGTGTGTGTGTGTGTGTGTGCGTGTGCGTGCGCGAGTGCGTGCGCGCGCGCGCGCGTGTGTGTGTGTGTGTTTGTGTGTGTGTGTGTTTTGTGCTCGTGCTTGTGTTTATGAATGTATGTATGGAGATTTATACCTTTACAATTGTGTGTATGTGTGGGATTTTCTATGTTTATTTCTACTTTTTCAATGATTTCTTCTTCTTTTTTAAAACTTTATATTTCAATTTTTTGTTAGTTATATATTTAGTTTTTCCCAATTTAATGATAGTATTTTGTGATTTGTGCATTATATGTAAAGTAGATTAGCAACGGCAAGTTCGAAAAATGGTTTCACCAAAACTTTCACCGTTGTAAAATAAAGAATCATTGTCATTGTCATTCTCTCTCTCTCTCTCTCTCTCTCTCTCTCTCTCTCTCTCTCTCTCTCTCTCTCTCTCTCTCTCTCTCTCTCTCTCTCTCTCTCTCTCTCTCTCTCTCTCTCTCTCTCTCACAAGGGTGTATGTTTAAAATCTGGAATGAGATTCACCCAAAATATCTTTGTAAGCTCTTTACCAAGGCAAGTTCAGGTTATTCTACTTCAAGACGAAACTTTATTACACCTCGCCCCAGGATAGATCTATTTAAAACCAGTGTATCTTTCTCAGGCGCATCTTTCTGGAACACACTGCCAACATGTGTAACACACGCTAGCTCCCTCTCCTCTTTCAAGGAATGCCTCCTCAAGTACTTGTCTGCTGATACATAATCTACCACAAGTATTCGTATCAAACATGTGCTTATCGTATAATCAGTGCATGCTGCCGTATGGTTTGTGCATACTAATAATAATCGCCTAATTACATAATTCAACTTTCTATTATAATCCAAATAATTTTGCTGTCTGAAGTGAGTTTTCACTATGATCCAAATGATTTGCTTCGTATATAGGTCAAGTTATCATTAGCGCGTGTCTGTGTGTGCGCGCGAGCGTGTATGTGTCAGTGTGCGCGCGTTGCGTGTACTTTTTATTTTTCGTTTGTTTTTTGTATGACCGAATGAATGAATGAATTTTGTTTAATGTCTCTTCATGTTTAATGTTTTCTAATTTTTCTTTGTGTAATTTGGTACTATTAGTATTACAATTATTATCCTGTGTCTGTAGAGTAGCAACGGCAAGTATGAAAAATGGCACACGTGCTAATTACTTTATCCGTTGAGAAATAAAGTTTCATTTCATTTCATTTCATTTCTCTCTCACTCTCTCTCACTCCCTCCCTCTCTCTCTCTCTCTCTCGTTTTCTCTCTCCCCCCCCCCCCCCCCCCCCCCCCCCGCGCCCTCCCAAATGCCCCTACCTCTCCTTACACACAGATCACGCAAAATCCTGCACTGTATAACAAAAGCACTACTCCAAAATGTCACGCTTATAAAATTACATAGCGTCAAAATGCCAATACGCCATAAGACAAACATGTTATTACGTACGCGATTTCTGTGCATTTAGTTCGTGCGTTTGTTTTGACAATATGACCGTCGCATACTTATAGTAATAGACATGCGTCTATAGATACCATAGGTCTATTATTATAAGTAACACTTTAGTCGACGGGTAATATTGGATCGCCCTAGCTTGAAGGTTCCGTAGTGACGTAAAAAAACAAGTACGCAGACTTCTAAGAACACATTGTGTGTGATAATGGGCTGGTCTGCATACATATTTCTGTGGCTTATGATGCCTCACCTAGTACCATCATGGTGGCATTTATTACCTCGGTCCTCCTTTTGTTGACCGTGTAGGACCATCTTGGTGGCTTCACTTTACATCCTTAGTGTATTGACCATTTGGTGGCTCAGACGATCACAGGTCATCTATTTGTAGCGCCATCGCGGTTGTGCTGATCTTGGGTCCTCCTTCTGTTGACTTTGTAGCATCATCATGGTGGCTTAGATCATAGGTCCTTCTTTTGCTGACCGTTTAGCACCATCGTGGTGGCCTTGATCTTAGGTCTTCCCTCTGTTGACCGCGTAGCACCATCGTGGTGGCGCATCGGCATGATCAAAATCTGTTTAACTTGTGATTGTGAATGGTTTTGTTTTGTTATGTGTGTGCGTAGATTAAACTTTTTTAAAGGTAGTGAGATTCTGCATGTATATACATTTTTTTGTAACGCGCTTAGAGCCCACTGCTTATGGGGATTCCGCGCGATATAAATGCTCTTTATTATTATTTATTATTTTAAATCAGGCCGGCATGATGCGAAGATTGTGTAGAAATTCCCGACACTAAGCTAAGTGATGTCATTAGACAGTAATTAGCAACATGGCGACAAATGCGGTCGTTCAGTGCTGCTTGAGTTGGTCTGAAAAAAATATCGAAGACGAAGAGGAACGACGTGTTAAATCGGTGTACGTGGACGGTAACGATTCTTCTGTCTGATAATCTTGCGACGGCCTTGAGCTGGACATTTGTTTGCTTTGTTACATCGGTGAAGATGCACAAAAAAAAGAGAAAATCGTACCCTTTGATTTTGTCATCTGATGCAACCATTTGCACACCCGCCCCCCTTGCTCACACATGCCGCCGTGAGATGGCTTTAGTCGCATGCTCGGCGTTAAAACACACACACACATACATCACTCCACGCAAAATCCTGCACTGTACAACAAAAGTATTCTTTCAACATTGCATGCTTAGAACATAACATGACGTGAACATGCCAATACATCAGAAGACGAACATTGTATTATGCAAAAGATGTCTGTGTATCTGGCGCGTGCAGTACTATTGTCAATAGGTGTACCAGTGTGCTCTCGACACCCTGTCTTAAAATAGACACATGGAAAATATCTGTTCAAACGCGCGTCGCCTGCGTCACTATGCGTCGACTTTTTCGCATACTTATAATAGACCTTGATAAAACGCATCGCTTTTGTTCGAGCACTCAAGCGCCTCGAGCGTTCGCGACTGTACAACGCGTGCCAGGGCATCTTGGGTAAAGTCGAAACGGCACGAGAATGAGATATCAATTCTAAGAAACCCGACAACAAAAGACGGTAGCGAGACGATAAACTGAGTTCTCTGAATCGTGCTGTTAGATGTGTGTGAGAAGCTCTAGGCCAGTCTCAATCTCATACTATGTAGATGGCCTGTTTCAACACTCAAACTTGTCAGCACACATGTCGAGTGCTTCTGTTTGGATTCTTGCACTTGCGACTGTCTTGATCGCTTACCAGCCGGCCAATGAAAAATCATTCCCTCACTGACACACTCGACTCAACCACCAACAGATCTCTAAATTGAAATCTGAAATTTCAAAAGATGACAGCAGAAAACATGGACTTCGCAGTAAAACAGCACACTGCGGCACACTACAGGCCGAACTGGCGTCTGTGAAGAGAACACAGGATGACACTGACCGTACGGTCAAACAACACTCCATTGACCTTCAATTACACAAGTTCACAACAGCCAAAATGTCTTCTCTCAAGATTGGTCGATGCTTTTTCTGACTTAGCCTCTCCGCTGAAACTTGTGAGAGTCACAACTACTACTTTCACTTCACAACGTTTTGACATAATTATGCTAGTGACCCAAATATCCTAAAACATGCGTCAGATAAACTCACTTTCAACATTTCTCTGCGTCAGATCGCCATGTCTGGGCGTCTCAAACACCGAGCTCTGCATTCTCGGGAACACTGCAAAAACACACGCAACTAACTGTTATCCAGCACCTTTATCGGCAACAGATTATTCTGATTTCTGTTATGAACAGGGACGCCGTGGCAAACATGGGATTCATGATGCAGCAGCACCCCCAGATGATGGCGCGTTTGAACGAGAGGCTGTCTGGACTTGAAAATATGAACCCCATCCGAATGGGGCTCACTTTCATCACCCGATGCCTCAAAGAAAAATTTAAACACATTCCACGGCTTGATTAGTAAGGTACGAGTGCTGACCGTTGTTGTGATTGTGCTGTTATTGTTGCTGCAGCTGCTGCTGTTCTCGGTGTTGTTTAACACCTTAAATGCCGACAAAATGGACACCACACTACTGCAAGAGGTATACAGCCTCATGAGCCCCCGCAATTGCGGGGGCTCCTGAGGATCTATGCCTCTAGCTGAGACCGCTTTGTGTCCATGTTCTGTGGACCGTTGTGGCTTTTGGTCGTTCAGTCAACACAGATTTCAGAGACAAAATGTACGTACGTTGGCAAGTAAGTGGTCAATTGCCGCTGTTGTACTTCTCGGTGTTCTTGTTTCTATTGTAAATCTTCGTGTTGTTCACGGTGTTGTTGCACTCTGTAGCAAAAGGTCTTCGGGCAGACGTCAGTCCACATTCGCGCACACAGTCGTGCACATTCCTGCTGCGGCCCGAGGACTTTTTGCTGGTAGTCTGATGGATTGTCCTTGCGTGTTCCAAGTGGAAGCAAACAATGGTCCACGATGATGGTTGGTTAGTTCGGGGTTTAACGTCCACGGCACCGAAGTGATAATGGACAGCCCTGACGGGCGGGTTATGTGAGACAGGGAAATCTATTGCCTATGGAGTACGACCTGAACACTGATCAATTCAGGCGCACTGCAACTGTGCTACTTTGATTTACCAGGACACAAAATGGAACAAGTCCTCGGCGGACAACGCCAAATTGTGGGTATTTCGTACCTGGGACACAATGAGATTATCAGCAACGAGGCAGTACACTCTTTATCTCGTACGCTGTATTGCATTCATAACTGTAACAAGTCTATTACTAGACCAGAGCAGGAGCCTCTAAAGCTACCAGTATCTGGTGTGATTTTGCTCGGTGTTGAGGCATTTTATTCCAGATGTTTGTAAACGTTCTTATTGAAAAGAATGGGGGCCTAGGCTATTACACGGATTCAAGAACAGTAGTGGTCTCAAGGTCCACGTGCATCGTGCTTCAGGACAGTTTCACTGACCCTCTGCCATTGTGCCCTTCAGAAAAAGTCATTCAAAAGACACCAAGTCACTTTGCATTCACAACTATGTTTTGTCCTAAGCGTGTGTGTGTGTGTGTGTGTGTGTGTGTGTGTGTGTGTGTGTGTGTGTGTGTGTGTGTGTGTGTGTGAGGGGGGGGGGGTATTTAAACTGCCCTCTACGTTGAAAGAGGTCATATAAAGATCAACTACCGTTCTGCCTATAAGTGGCATCATACATGGTGTAACGTACGCAGACAACCGGTCGCACGCACAGACTCACAAACGCAACGGGCACATACACAACAACATTAACTCAGTCGGACGCATTCGTGCAGTATAAACGCAAAACATTTTTTTTTTCTCTGTGACCCCGTTTACTAAACTAACAAAACGTGAACTCAAAAATACTCTTTACAAGATACACAATTCTCAACACTATCGCATCACCCTCACATTCCCACACAATATAGTAAAAGCCAGGTTAGGTACAAGTCCTCATTATCCAACCTGTTCACTGCTGTTATCGCTCTGTATCGTTCGCACGTTTCTTCAAGTCTAGGCGTGTAGTTTCTTCGTCACGCGATCCCTGAAGCAGTCCCACATTCCCCGAACTGTGGACGTCCTCTCGACTCGCTCCTCTAGCGCAGCCTCTGTTGACTTTGATGTCTTAGTGGCACCAAGTCTCTCGCTCCCCGAGCGGTGAATGTCCTCACGACACGTTCTTCTAGCGGCAGCCTCTGTTGACTTGGCGTCACGTCAGTCGCTCCGAACAAGAACTCTGTACAATAAAGTTCTAATATCATAACACTTGCTTAACACACACACGTTGGAAGATATGAGGTACATTACGTAACCTGGCTGATACAAATAAATTTACACGTTCATTCACACACATGTGCTTCATAAAACAGACAAAATTCGCAACACACTATAACTCAGTCACTACACTGAAACAGACAATAACATGACGCACGCGCCATACATTGGTTCGTATATAAGAAAAGATTATACTTAACACAACCAAGTACTACCTTCGTAAACGACTTAGGCATACACTCCTCACATTCCTTAGTTATCCATCTCGGTAAATAACTACATAGGAAAATCACCGGTTATATTAATAAATTCCAAACCGACATGACTGAACCAAACCAACGCTACACGACCGAACTAAATCTTACTAACGCATACTACCTTTAACTCAGTAGCTGTCGATAATACATATAAAACATACCTGAAATCTAGGTCTCAGAGTCTTGGAATACGGCTAGCATAACAACAACGTCCGCCCTCAAGGACAGAATAGACCGTACTGAATCCTCTAGAGCTTTGTTTTACAGAGCTCTCCCTAAAACTCCGTGCTAATCGCTGCAATCTTGAATACACGGACTACTGGTTACACCCGAAAAACCGCTGACACGACAGTACAATGCAGGAATCCTGTGTGAACTCTATGCGTGGGCATAGAACTTCGTCACACATGGTTAACCTTTCCCATAGTCAAAGAATCCTCAGAAAGAATGCATCAGATCTCTTATATAACCCATGTCTTTCTCCGGAACATAGGAAGTAGGCAGGAGAAACATACATACACAAACACGAAGGTGCACTATTATATGTGGTCCTCCAATGCCAAAGATGCGAGGTTCGATACCGGGTTCCGGCGTTGGATTTTTCTCCTCCGTCACCGTCTGGGCAGTGGGCAGATGTTCACATCTGCACGGGACATAGACGACCCTGGCCCCCACGAGTCCCCTGCTGCCTTGCAGGCCTGGCCGCTTGGCTGCGGAAAGGCTAAGGGAGGAAACCCCTGACATCAAAGCCCCCGTGTCTGCGGGGAAGGCTTTTGAGCCAGAGACTAAGACAAGGACAGTCTGATATAAAACCTACGACCTGAGGACCTCGATGCCACCGTCCCAGCTTGCTAGGCCATGGCAAACGAACCAAGGGTTTAAAGGGTGGGGCCAGTACTGCGCACACTGCACTCCACCAAAAAGCTCCACCGCGCAGGCTTTAGGAAACGCCCACGGACTATGACACTGAACTTTCCAAGTCCTGTAGCGATGGGCAAGGGGCAAAACGGCATGTGAAAGATGTCACTGGAAGCCGCAGTCTCAAACCTGATGTTGACCTGGGGATGACAACGTCACTCGGCACACCCTGAACGACCAAGTAGCCTTCTCTAGGGACAGCACTGCTTGCTCTACACGGAGAGGGGCCTAGAAAAGGTGGCCTAACCAAAGCTCATCTCCTCGTAACCCCAGTTGGCTAGCCGCGGTCAACGGGCATCTTCTCATGCGGTCAGAAAACAAGAAAAAACAATGGATCCACTCTCATGACGACCACGACCGGACTCAACGTAGCATGCTGGAACATCCGAACCATGCTCGACACAGCAGACAGCGGACGCCCTGAACGTCGCTCCGCCCTCATTGCCCATGAATTGCGGAGGTTAAACATCGACATCGCCGCGCTCAGCGAAGTACGCCTCCCGGAGGAAGGCAGCCTCCAAGAACTTGGCGCTGGCTACACCCTCTACTGGTCAGGCAGACCTGCATCAGAAAGACGGCTCTCAGGCGTGGGCTTCATGGTGAAGACCCCCATTGCGACTAAGTTGGAAAACCTACCAACGGGTCACTCCGACCGCATCATGTCCATGCGCCTCCCACTGAGACACCAGCAATACGTCACCCTTCTCAGTGTGTACTCCCCAACCCTCCTGGCAGAGCCTGCAGAAAAAGACAAGTTCTACTCTGACCTGCGCAGCCTCCTGCAGAGCACCCCTGCAGACGACAAAGTCATCATCCTTGGCGACTTCAACGCCAGAGTGGGCCAAGACTCTGAAGTCTGGAAAGGAGTCCTCGGCAAGCATGGCGTTGGGAACTGCAATGACAATGGTCGCCTACTGCTGGAGCTCTGTGCAGAGCAGCAACTTGTCATCAACAACACTACTTTCCAGCAAAAAGACAGTCGAAAGACCACCTGGATGCATCCTCGTTCCAAGCACTGGCACCTTATCGACTATGTCCTAGTGCGTCAGAGGGACCGCAGTGACGTCCTCCTCATCAGAGTGATGCCCAGCGCAGAGTGCCACACTGACCACCGCCTTGTTCGCTGCAAACTCAGGCTCCGCCTCAAGCTGAAACCCAAGAAAGGGCCCCCCCCCCCCCAAGAAAAAGCTTGATGTTGCCAGCCTTCAGCGTGACGAGAAGAAAGCTGCCCTTCAGGCCGATTTACAGCGCATGCTCAAAGACACAGTTGATCCAGCAGACTCCTCCCCTGAAACACTCTGGGAACAACTGAAAACTGCTATTGTAAAATCTTCTGTGGAAGTCTTGGGCTTTGCTAGAAAGAGGAACAAAGACTGGTTTGACGAAAACGACGTAGAGATCCAGGAACTTCTAGCAAAAAATAAAAGAGCCGCCCACCAGGCCCACCTAGCCCAGCCTTCCTGCCCTGTGAAGAAGTCTGCCTTCCGCCTCATCTGCAGCAGTCTCCAGCTCAAGCTTAGAGAGCTCCAGAACGAGTGGTGGTCCAGGCTCGCACAGAGGACCCAGCTCTGCGCTGACAACGGTGACTACAGGGGCTTCTACGAAGCACTGAAAGCAGTGTATGGCCCTAGGCACCTGGTACAAAGTCCCCTGCGAAGCGCTGATGGACAGGCACTCCTCACAGATAATACCTCCATCTTGAACCGCTGGTCGGAATACTTTCAGGACCTCTTCGGCGCTGAGCGCACTGTTCAAGAAACAGTCATCCTCCAAATCCCACACCTTCCACTAAAGGTTGAATTGGACGAACCGCCCACCGCCGAAGAGACCCTCACAGCCATCCACCAGCTCAAGAGTGGCAAAGCAGCAGGCATTGACGGAATCCCGCCAGAGATCTGGAAACATGGAGGCCCAGCACTGCACAACAAGCTCCACGACCTCTTTCTCTGCTGCTGGGAAAAAGGAACACTACCAAAGGACCTCCGTGATGCAGTCATCATCACCCTGTACAAGAACAAAGGAGAGAAGTCTGCCTGCTCTAATTATCGTGGAATTACCCTGCTGTCCATTGCCGGGAAAATTTTCGCAAGGTTGCTCCTGAATCGGCTGGTACCTGACATCGCTGAAGACCACCTCCCAGAGGGCCAGTGTGGCTTCAGAGCCAACAGGAGTACCACCGACATGGTCTTTGTGCTGAGACAGCTTCAGGAGAAGTGCCGCGAGCAGAACAAAGGGCTGTACGTAACGTTTGTCGACCTAACAAAAGCGTTTGACACTGTGAGCAGGCAAGGTATGTGGCAGATCCTGGAGCGACTAGGCTGTCCCCCAAAGTTCCTCAACATGATCGTCCAGCTCCACGAGGACCAGCAAGGCCAGGTCAGACTAAACAGTGACCTCTCAGAACCATTCCCCATTCGCAACGGCGTGAAGCAAGGCTGCGTGCTGGCACCGACCCTCTTCACCATCTTCTTCAGCATGATGTTGAAGCAGGCCACAGTGGACCTCGACGATGACGACGCAGTGTACATCAGGTATCGTCTCGATGGCAGCCTGTTCAACTTCAGACGACTGCAGGCCCACACGAAAACCCTAGACCAACTGATTCGTGAGCTGCTCTTTGCTGATGACGCTGCCCTCGTTGCACACACAGAGAGAGCCTTGCAGCGCATTACGTCCTGCTTCGCAGATGCCGCCCAGCTCTTTGGACTTGAGGTCAGTCTGAAAAAGACAGAGGTCCTTCATCAGCCGGCACCCAAGGAAGAGCATCGCCCTTCCCACATCACCATCGGCGAGTCCGAACTGAAGTCTGTACACCAGTTTACCTACCTTGGCTGCATCATCACGTCAGACGCCAAGCTGGACAAGGAGCTGGACAGGCTGGCAAAATCGAACAGTGCTTTCGGGCGACTATTCAAGCGGGTGTGGCACAATCAACAGCTGAAAAAAGGCACCAAGATCAGCGTGTACAGAGCTGTCGTCCTCACCACCCTGCTGTATGGTTCCGAGTCCTGGGCCCTCTACCGCATCCAACTACGACTCCTCGAACGCTTTCACCAGCGCTGCCTGCGTACCATCCTCAGCATTCACTGGACTGACTATGTCACCAACGTCGAGGTCCTTGAACAGGCGGAAACTGTGAGCATCGAGGCTTTGCTGCTGCGGACACAGCTTCGCTGGGCGGGGCACGTCTCCAGGATGGAGGATCATCGCCTACCAAAGATCACTCTGTTCGGCGAGCTCGCCACTGGACACCGAGACAGAGGGGCACCAAAGAAGAGATACAAAGACGGTCTCAAGAAGTCACTTAGTGCCTGCCAAATCGACCACCGCCAGTGGTCTTCGCTTGCTGCGGACCGTGACACCTGGCGCTCCACCATTCACAAGGCAGCCGTCTCCTTTGAGGACTCTCGCAGAGCTAACCTTAAGGACAAGCGGCTCAGAAGAAAAAACAGAATTGTCGTAACTCAGAATCCTGACCAGACCTTCCCCTGCAGCCACTGCGGTCGAACCTGCCTGTCCCGGATTGGCCTCCGCAGCCACGAAAATGCCTGCAGACGACGTGGGCAAGCCCTATAGAATCTTCGTTCGCGAAGTCAAGCCAAGATATGTGGTCGGGTAAATCCCTGATTTCCCACATTGTTGTGTAATGTTCTATGCATCTACTGTGGGAAATCAGGGTATTTACCCGACCACATATAGTAGTGCACCTTCGTGTTTGTGTATGTATGTTTTTCCTGCCTACTTCCTAAGTTCCGGAGAAAGACATGGGTTATATAAGAGACCTGATGCATTCTTTTTGAGGGTGCAAATGATCGTCTTGTTCTATACCTGCGTATTTCTCTGTGGGCTGGCGATTGGGTGCCTGATAGGCGGGGGCAGGGGATCTAACTGTTTGTCTGTCCAGCGCTGAGTGATTCCTCTTGGTTTGTGTACAATTCTGCCAGCGCTAGCCTCACCTATCTGGTTTTTGAGTTGTCTTTGACAGGCTGAGACACAGAAATGGAAAAGTTTATTCATCGAAAAATGAGTTTCCTTACAAAGAAAACTTAAGTTGTTTGATAAGATCTGATTGGGCATAAGAATTTGGTAACGTAAATTACGTGACTTTACAGACATCAGTTAAACAAATTCTTGACTTTAAGTTGGGATCAAATGGTCAGTAATGTGTACTCTATACTTTACCCATGCCACTGTCCGAGCTACCCAAACAGAAATCAAAATAAATATTCGTAATTAAACCATTAAAACCACTGTCCCAACATACAAACAATTTTTGTCTAATGAATTTAAAAAATACGGAGCGCATTCCGGACGTTTTTGGCGTGCGGGGCAGAAATTCTGGCAAAGAAGTAACAAGATAAAATGACGTCACGTTTAGTTACGCAAACCTTGCCAGAGAACGTCTTTTTGGCGCCAAAGCGCCGTATGTGTGTGTGTGTGTGTGTGTGTGTGTGTGTGTGTGTGTGTGTGTGTGTGTGTGTGTGTGTGTGTGTGTGCGTGTGTGTGTCGTTTACGCCTGCGCATTGAGTTATATTATTAATATGAGAAATGCGCCATATAAATACCATGTATTATTATTATTATTACATAAGCCTGCAGTTTGTCTCGGCTGTCAGGTACGATTAGGTCAATTGTGACCTGTATGCCATAGGTGTGAAAATCAGACAATTTTCTGCACCACTTTTTCGGAGTCATTTGTTAAACAGCTAACATAACTTTAAGTTTTCTTTTAATAATAATAATTATAATAATTACCGTATTTATAATGAGCTTATCTTATAATAATTATAACTCTAAGCGCGCACTCACAACTCTCACACGCATGCGCACGCTTTAGACAATGACTCACGTAACACAAATGGTGAAAAAAACATTACGAGGGTCAGCTTGGGGTGGGGAGTGTGGTGATATAGTGCTAGAACTGTTGAAAGAGGTGAGTTTTGAGGGCGGACTGGAAGGAGGAGAGCGAGTGTTTCTGACGGAGAGAGAGTGGGAGAGTGTTCCAGGTGGATGGACCGTATACTGAGAAGGAGCGGGGGCCGAAAGTGCTGAGTTTGGTGCGGGGGATGAGGAGGCGGAGAGGGTCGGAGGCGGAGCGGGGGAGCGGGGAGGAGTGTAGGGGTGAAGTAAGTTGGAGAGATAGGCAGGAGCGTAGTTGTTCAGGGATTTGTAGCAGAGAGACAGAATCTTGTATTGGATGCGTTGGGGGATGGGGAGCCAGTGAAGGAGCTTGAGTAGGGGAGTGATGTGGTCGGATTTTTTCTTTCTGAGGACGAAAAAAAATCTTCTCATTAATACCCGCATGAATTTTCATAAACAGTGTTTACATAAGCCTGCTATTTGTCCCGGCCCTGGGGTAGGATTAGGTAAAATTGTGACCTGTAAGCCCTAGGCATGAAAATCAGCAAGAAAATTGCAAAGTTGATTGTCTGATATGTCAAATGTTAGTACTGCGTTGATGACGCATAACATCGAGTCGTCACTACGAACACGGCGTCGTGGGGCTAATGATGCCATGACATGAAGCTTGAAGTTACGTCATTTCGCTGCTCGTGCTATTCTTCTTCTTCAGAATAGCTATGCTACGCCAGACCACAGAGCTTACGAATGGCGGGAATCGCCGTGTGTCCGTCTTTATTTCTGTGTGCCAGTGTGTGTGGATCAGAGGGTGGGTTAGAGTAGAAGGAGATGGATTCCTCAGTGTCGCTACACGAGCCCACAGAGCGTACTAATGGCGGGAATCGCCGTGTGTCTGTCTTTATTTGTGTGCGCCGACGTGTGTGTTGATCAGAGGCTGGCTTAGAGAGGAGGGAAATGGATCAGCATAATAAGCCTAAAAATATGAACAACTCTGAATGTTCCTAAAAGATAAACGCATCTGAGCTCCAAACAATACGGTAGACTTTCGGATGAAATCCTCATCTTGTTGGCATTGTCATGACTTTCAAGGAGGTCCCTGCCACAAAGAAACAGTAATATTTCTGGTTCACTACGTGAAGTGGTCTGTGTACTGCAAACCAGTATCAATCAGATCATGTCTCAGTATAGAGACTGTGGCAAGCAACAGACACGCGTTTTTCGCATTTGTACATTTTCGGTGAGAATGAGTCATTTAGCACGATGTTTCAGTCATGACATCCTATAGGGACTTTTGGGAAGTAGAGGGGATGGGTTGAGGGTGGAGTATAATTGTCAATAAGCCACGAATTCATCACAGGGACATAATCTCTTGGAGCCCTTCTCAGCAACGTCCCATTTGAGAAGGAGGAAATATATTTCTCAGGTCATATTTACTCCCAGTAAAGGGAAGAGGGGGGGGGAGTAAATTTGGCGTACAAGTTTACTCCCAGTCCAATCATCGGGGCTATTTTTGGTGACGGTAGTAATTCTGTCTTGGTTAGGGGAGTGCTTCTGTCGCACGACAGATATAAGTTACATTTACTTAAAATCACGGGGAGTAATTTGCCCTTGTTACATGCCGATGCTGCAGACATGACAGGTAAGCAAACAATCTCTTAAGTACCCTATTTGAACCCTTATTTGCGCGTCAGTTTGAAGTCGCTCGAAGACTTCCGCAGGAAACATGATGCTCAACAGAAACGGTACTAACTGTTCCTAAAGAAGACTTTATGAACAGTTAGTGTCGTTAGGAGGACATGTAGCTTAAGTCGTATAGACAAGGACACAAAGGCCTTTATAAAAAAAAAACAAGCAGGTCAGTACTCGTAGGCTATTTTGGGCGTTGCCACCGACTGTGCAAACAAGAAGCGCACCAGAGAAGTTCAATATAACAATACAGCTAAAATCATTGTAAACACATGTAAAGATTGCTACCTAGAATGTAGAACCCTGCTGACTCTGAGTCAGTCAGTTTAAACCACGACCCAAAACATGAGCGCCATATGGCTCTTTCAGTAACTTGATGTGCTTTCAGTTTTGATTTCCAAGTTATTCGTGGAAAGCGGAAAACAAAAAAATCAATCGTCCGCGGTCAGTGAAAGAGTTCGTAATGACGTCACTAAAACTCCGAACATCTCCAAGAGGATGCCAAATAGATGTCGTAGATAAGTAATCCAGATCATAAAGGTGACTTCCAAATATGCAGAGACTAACCCAACGAAGAAAGAAGCACGATTAGAAATGACAGTTAGAGCATACATTGTGTTGTAACTGTCTTTTTTAGCGTGCTTCTTTCTTCGTTGTGTTATTCTCTGCACAGATACTGAAGGACTAACACCAAGATTCACAGTTGAGGGGCTGCTACGCTAAAGGTATTCTATTATAAGCGATGTTGGTTATACGCGACGTGCCAGACTTCGGTTTTAACCCAATTCATACTGAGGCTAAAACTAGCTTCAAATTTGTACACCGCCATATGCAAGCTACATTATGGTATTTACAGATAAGGATATAGACCACTGGCTTTAGGTCAAGGGTAGTGCCAAAATAGCTTGGCGCCTAGAGGCGCCAAGCTATTCTGGCACTATCCTTGGCGCCTAGAGGCGCCAGCCAAGCTATTCTGGCACTACCCTTGAACTATATTAGTCACACTTATTTCACACACTGGTGTATTCCGAATGATAAGGGTTAATGTAACATATCGTCAAAGGTTTGTTTTCAGCCTATGTTCATTTTCAGGGGCATTTAATGTAGAATCCATTATCTCATTCAGCCCGACGCACGTATTTTCCAAATTTTGGGGGCGTCATCTAACGACTATGCACAGTTGCAGAGGATGGATCGGCCGAGAGGCGCCAAGCTAATCTGGCACTACCCTTGAATTATCATGGTCGATCCATCTCCTGCTGTATTGCGTCAGGGTTGAATGGGTTAATTAGAGTGGTTTCCAATGACGTTACTGTCATAACATGACAGTTACTTTATTCATATCATATTTTTACTATTATTTTGTTTACAGTCGAATTTGCTAGCCTACAAATGCGTGTTCACGTCTGAGCCTAAAGTTCCTTCTTTGCCGTCAGGTGTGGGTGCCGCGAGTCGTACGAGCTTCGATCAGGAAATGATTCTTGATCTTTGTTTTGTTCGCCAGCGCCGCGGGGACTGAAACAAAGATTGTTGTATCCAAAGTTTCGTTATATGCAGCCTTGTTATTAGCGGCTTAACCCATTCAGCCCTGACGCACTACAGCAGGAGATGGGTCGACCATGATAATTCAAGGGTAGTGCCAGATTAGCTCGGGGCCTGTCGGCGCCAAGCTAATCTGGGCACTGCCCTTAATTATCATGGTCGACCAATCTCATGCAACTGTGCATAGTCATGAGATGACGCCTCCAAAATTTGGGAAATACGGCCGTCGGGCTGGATGTTAATTTTACAAAGACAATGAACAACTTTGGCCGGGACCTCCCCAAAAGTTTTGTTAATATATGAACTCGTTATAAGCGAAGTTACCTCTATTGTGTGTCTGCTTAAAATTGTTAAGCTGTTCCCAAAGCGCAGAAGGCCATCGGACCGACGTTGGTCCGCGCCGCACGCTGTGCGCGGGCCAACGGCGGTCCGATCACCTCTTTGTGCATTGGGTTGTGCACGAGCGTTTTGTTACTGATTTGCAGTCGCAAGACTAATAATTCATCGGGCATAATTATAAAGTACAGGAATCAAAGATGCTATGTTGCAAAGTGTAGTGCCATGTTGTGATGGGCAGGATTTGAAACAATGAGCTGGACTGCAACAATCGCCGGAGCAGTGCTTGTCGCCATTTTCGCGCACCAACACTTTGAAATCAACTCCCTCCAACGTCAGCTGGATAAACTGGACACCAAACTGGATATGATGACGCATCAAATGCAGGAACACTCGGCAGCCGTACAGCCGCTAAAAACAAATATGGAACAACTAGCGACCAGGCTTAGACAGGAACAAGAGAGGCTGGACACCAAACTGGACATGATGACGCATCAAATGCAGGAACACTCGGCAGCCGTACAGCCGCTAAAAACAAATATGGAACAACTAGCGACCAGGCTTAGACAGGAACAAGAGAGGCTGGACACCAAACTGGACATGATGACGCATCAAATGCAGGAACACTCGGCAGCCGTACAGCCGCTAAAAACAAATATGGAACAACTAGCGACCAGGCTTAGACAGGAACAAGAGAGGCTAGACACCAAACTGGACATGATGACGCATCAAATGCAGGAAGACTCGGCAGCCGTACAGCCGCTAAAAACAAATATGGAACAACTAGCGACCAGGCTTAGACAGGAACAAGAGAGGCTGGACACCAAACTGGACATGATGACGCATCAAATGCAGGAACACTCGGCAGCCGTACAGCCGCTAAAAACAAATATGGAACAACTAGCGACCAGGCTTAGACAGGAACAAGAGAGGCTGGACACCAAACTGGACATGATGACGCATCAAATGCAGGAACACTCGGCAGCCGTACAGCCGCTAAAAACAAATATGGAACAACTAGCGACCAGGCTTAGACAGGAACAAGAGAGGCTAGACACCAAACTGGACATGATGACGCATCAAATGCAGGAAGACTCGGCAGACGTGCGCGTGCTGAAAACAAATATGGAACAACTGGCGACCAGGCTTAGACATGAACAAGAGAAGCTGGACCACAAACAGGACATGATGACTCATCAAATGCAGGAAGACTCGGCAGACGTGCGCGTGCTGAAATCAAATATGGAACAACTAGCGACCAGGCTTAGACAGGAGCAAGAGAAGCTGGACCACAAACTGGACATGATGACGCATCAAATGCAGAAAGATTCGGCAGACGTACGGGTGCTGAAAACACAAATGGAACAACTAGCGACCAGGCTGAGACAAGAACTAGAGAGGCTGGCGAGGTCAGAGAGAACTCATCCCGCTTGGTCCTTCGTTGAGTGGCTTGCCAGCTGGGTTATCCCCATGGAACGACACGCCCGATTAAATTAGCCACGAGTACACTGTACTGCCTTTATTATTGTCTGCACAATTTTTCACAGAAACATGTAAATATAGAGGACAACAACAAGAACAAAAAGTAATATAACACCATTTGGGTCGGCTATATTTTTTTAAAATTATGATGTGAATATGTTGTGTACCGCAGCATTTGTCGTAAGCACTAAGCAGTGCGTTGACAGCTTTGGAATATAGTGCACTGACAGCCCGTTGAAGTTGCTGAGTGATTTAAATACGTTTGAACGTCGACAATAACTGATTATGGTATGGAAGTGGAGTGTTCGTATTCTATCATTCCTAGACAGATCTCACCACTCCCATTCTGAGGCTGTTTGATTCACAGTAGGAGATATTTTATTATGTCAATACAATTTAATGCATTTAATTTTAATCAGGAAAGTGTTTTGTTTTGTTTTTCTTGCCGAAGGCTTAACTAGATAAGCAGTGTGCATGCCTTAAGATGCTTCAGAATTGATGTACAGTCCTCATCCAGACCAAACACAAGGAGTACAGCTCAAACATGAAACAACTGACCACAGTGCTTGTCTCTGTGTGGTGGCGGGGGTGGTGGTGGTGTGTGTGTGTGTGGATGTGTGGGTGGGTGGGGGGACAAGCAAGATACTGCCAACATATTGTAAATACCGAGTGAGCAGGAATATGTTGTCCCCTATGCCAATTTTACATCATTATCAGCCCTTTTTCACCAGAAAAGATACTTTGCCTTCTCCGCCTGCAATACTAAGCCACATTACAATTCGGCCCGGAGGAGGTAGGGCCAAAGTTTACATATGTACTTTTCTGTAGGCGGGGCACAGATTAGGCATGACCAAAACACTAGGGATCAGTTGCATGAGTGATCTTAGTCCTGCGCCAGCCACTAAGCAAGGTGCGCCGCTATAGCGGAGCACCTTGCTTAGTGGCTGGCGCAGGACTAAGCTCACTCACGCAGCTGACCCCTGGTCATAATCCGCCAGCAGCAGGACACATTTCCAAGCTAGTATTTGCCAACCAACTGTCCTTACGCACTGCAGAGAGATTTTTGCATGGTGCTAAACATAGCTCAAAACAACAGCCGTTAGGACTATGAATGATAGGCAGGTACTGACTATTGAAAAGTACGTGCAGTCCGACAGGAGTTCAAATTACATGTAATTTTCAATAGCCAGTACCTGCCTGCATAGGTGAGACAATAGGGCGGTCATTGTCTACGTGGAAATGTACCCTGGATTCCGATAAACGCCTTTTTCTCCAACTGTCACCAACATAATCTTACGGACTGTATCTTTAACATATTCTGCTCCAATGACCGAAATCACCAAATTTTTAAGTTGCCCTCTGAAGACTGTATTACACTTCTGGAAACAGATCGAGCGTGATCCATGTCTTGCCGTGGCGTGTCGGAGTTGAAAGAGATAAGCCGAGATGAAGCCTCGTGTAAATGGCTCGTATGACGTCCCTCATAGACAGCAACCAGGTTTGACGCTAAACAGGATTCATTGACAGGGGGCTGGTACGTTAACAAGAAAATATTTCTTTTCCTGATGTCAAGTTTTGTATCATCTGCTGTGGTGCTGTTCACGAGCGTTTTATTTTTATTTGCAGTCGGTCGCACGACTCATAATTAGGAAATTAGAAGTAGAATCAAGGAAGCTATGTTACAAACAATTGTTGCCTTGCTACCAGCGTAGTAAATCATTACATCCTGAGGCCGTTTTTTTTTTTAATTTAATTTTTTAAAATATTGCTTATTGTCCTATGAAGGCTACATTACAGATTAGGAGATACATCAACCATTTTAGTTCAAGGGTGGTGCCAGAATAGCTTGGCGCCTATGCACCTGGCACGCTGGCACCACCCTTGAACTATCATTGTCAAATTAATTTCAAGCATATCAAGATGAACAGGGGTTACATCTAGATATGATGTCTCAGAAGAAAAAAATCCACTGATCCGACAGATTCAGCCCCGGATAAGCTCGTCAAAATCATAAACACGGGTATTAACCCCTTCACTGCCGAGAAAAATATAAACGCGATCCAACTGCAAGAGGCATAGATCCTCATGAGCCCACGCGACTGCGGGGGCTCATGAGGATCTATGCCTCTTGCTGAGGCCAATTTGTACTCGCGTTTCTTGGACGGTGTTGGCGTTTGGTCGCTGAATGAACCACGATTTCAGAGACAAAAACTGTGCGTACAGTGTTCGTACAGTAGCAGGGAAGGGGTTAATATTATTTCCTGCACTCTGGAGGTGCCACATAACGACTATACAAGTACACCAGTTGCAGGAGATGAATCAACCATGATACTTCAAGGGCAGTGCCAGATTAGCTTGGCAATCTGGTACTACCCTTGAATTATCATGGTCGGTCCATCTCAGTTTTGCAACCGATGACATGGTCGATGTGTATGACACCTCCAGAATTTGGGAAATGCGGCCTTGGAGTAAAATGGGTTAAACCGATATCTGCCCTCTAGGCCATACACGCGCCTGTATTGTCAACACCCCACCCGGATCTGCCCTGGGGGACTTGGGTGGGGTTAACTACTTTTTAGTTCCCAGGGTCACACTGGTCAGCCCCACAGGGTGGGTTTCCCCCTCTATTCTGGGGCATGTGTTTCTGTCCATCCGTGGTCCATTGACCTGTATTTTCCCTTTTTTTTGGACTCTCCCTACTGCCTGCGCTGCCTGTAGCTCTTGATGTTGGATGTGTGTCGCTAAATAGTCTTAGCTTTATTTAGCGTTTTAGTCCGGCTGGCGACATACGTTCAATATTCTGTTTAGTTGGTTGTTTTTTTTTTTTTTTTTTTTTTTTTTCCCCCACAAAACAGTGCAGACACGTTCTGAGAAAGTCTTGTTGCTGTCGGGACGTTAAGCAATGTACAAGCAACCTGTATTGTCAACACTCACAATGAACAATGTATGCTAAATATAAACTTTCCCGATACCCACACAAAGACATTTTGCAAAGACCACATACGGCTTGCGTCAGTACATGCGTTCTACCAAACGTACACAAAAAAATAAACAGCATCGTAAAGTGAACTCGCCCCAGTTAAGGCCTTAACCCCTTCGCTGCCGAGAAAAAAATGGACACCACACTACTGCAAGAGGTATAGATCCTCATGAGCCCCCGCAATTGCGGGGGCTCATGAGGATCTATGCCTCTTGCTGACACCACTGTTTATCCGTTGTTCACTAGGCGGCTGGAGCTCTCTCGCGTTGAAGGTACACAGATTCAAGTTCAGGCGTACAATGTGCGCACAGAGGCAGTCAAGGGGTTAACCACACTTTCTTTGTAGATCAATAGTAGGATATCATTTCGGCAAAAAGAAAGCAACTATGATTTTTACTCCGTCCTTCCCCTCACCCCCCACCCCCCCCCCCCCCCCACTCGGCGCCCCCCCCCCCCCCACACCCTTTCCTCACACACACACACACACACACACACACACACACACACACACACACACACACACACACACACACACACATGAACACAAAACCCTCAGACTGGGTGACCTACCATTTTATGTGAAAATGGGTTCCCATATTTCTATTTATTCTAGGGCTCTGGAGTTGATGCCAATGTTTAGAACTCACCTTATAACTAAGCTCTACAACTTAAAATAAAATAGACATTTTCTAGAAACAGAGCCACTGGATGGAAAAAAAATGGGTGTTTACCCCAAAAGTGGGTGCCTCTCACACAAAACTGGGATTACAGTGAAAATACCTCACTAAAGATACCTTTGGTTGATTTTACTATTATGATTGTTTGAGTGGGGTTGTAAGGGGGTTGGGGGGGGGGGGGAGAAGTGTGTGTGTGGGGGGGGGCGGGGCGGGGGGGGGGGGGGGGGGGGGGGGGGGGAGAGGGGGTCATCACTTTTGGTTTATAGAGCTGCTCAATGCACTCTTATGAATGAAAGAGTTTCATTATCAGTGGAATCAGTAGGTCATTTCAGAGGCGCACACTGAGTTGCACGTCAAACCACTCACAAATACTCATTTGGAGTGCACCAGATGGATCCAGTTGGCAAAGTCCCACATTCCACACTATAGGACAGCTAAGACTGAAAAGCAATCGCGGCGTTTATGGCGCGGTACAAGGTTTAAAACTAAGAAAATGTTGTTTTTAGAAGCGTGTCGGGCAAAAGTTTTTATGAAAACTGTTTTAAAACCTCTCTTAACTCAACTTTTCTTAATGTTAAAAGTGTTTTATTGTACATTACTTAACGTCCCGACAGCAACAAGGCTTTCTCAGGACGTGCCTGCACTGCTTGTGAAAAAACAACAACTAAACAGAACATTGAATGTATGTCGCCAGCCGGTCAAATACATTAAATAAACCTAACACATGGGTCCTACATAAAGCTAAGACCATTTAGCAACACACATCCAATATCAAGAGCTACAGGCAGTGCAGACAGTAGGGAGAGTTTTAAAAAGGCAAATACAGGTGAATGGACAAAGGGCCGACAGAGACACATGCCCCAGAATAGAGAGAAAAACCCACCCTGTGGGGCTGACCATGCAGGGTGCCCCTGGGAAATAAAAAGTAGTTAACCCCACCCAAGTCCCCCAGGGCAGACCCGGGTGGGGTTAAAAGTGTTTTAATTTACAAGCATGTCGTAACTGATATGCATCTATTCCAACGTATAGTGCTGGATATTTTTCCCATCCTCGCCTTCTCTCGGGCTTCGCTCAACACTCGACTTTCCAGTCCTTCCCTGAAACACCCCCAACCGGTCTGCCCTCAACACTCGACTTTCCAGTCCTTCCTTCAAACACCCCCAACCGGGTCTGCCCTGGGGGACTTTTTAGTTCCCAGGGGCACCCTGGTCAGCCCCACAGGGTGGGTTTTTTCTCTATATTCCGGGGGCATGTGTTTCTGTCTACCCTTGGTCCATTCACCTGCATTTTCCTTTTTTAAACTCTCCCTACTGTCTGCGCTGCCTGTGGCTCTTGATATTCGATGTGTGTTGCTAAATGGTCTTAGCTTTATTTAGGCCCCATGTCGTAGGTTTTATTTAACGTATTGGACCACATACACTCATTCAATATTCTGTTGAGTTTTTGTCACTAGCAGTGCAGGCACGTCCTGAGAAAGTCTTGTTGCTGTCGGGACGTTAAGCAATGTACAATCAATCAACCTTCCTTCAAACGGATAGCATTCACACAAATAATACTTTACTATTACATCAGAAAATGGCCCATCCAAGCCTGCACTCTTTTAACTGCACTAAACGACTGACTGGTGCAGACGACGCATGAAACGACGCTGACTCTGTGACGTCATTTCCATTCAATCAATTTGTGCATACAATCCAAAATAATAATAATAAATAATAATTACGGTATTTATAATGCGCTTATCTTATACTAATTATAACTCTAAGCGCACACTCACAACTCGCGCACGCATGCGCACGCTTTAGACAATGACTCACGTACCACAAACAGTGAAATACATTACGACGGTCAGCTTGGGGTGGGGAGTGCGGTGATATAGTGCTAAAACTGTTGAAAGAGGTGAGTTTTGAGGGCGGACTGGAAGGAGGAGAGTGAGTGTTTCTGACGGAGAGAGAGTGGGAGAGTGTTCCAGATGGATGGACCGTAGACGGAGAAGGAGCGGGGACCGAAAGTGTTAAGTTTGGTGCGAGGGATGTGGAGGCGGAGAGGGTCGGAGGCTGACCGGAGGGAGCGGGAAGGTGTGTAGGGGTGAAGTAAGTTGGAGAGATAGGCAGGAGCGCAGTTGTTCAGGGATTTGTAGCAGAGAGACAAAACTTTGTATTGGATGCGTTGGGGGATGGGGAGCCAGTGAAGGAGTTTGAGCAGGGGTGTGATGTGGTCGGATTTTTTCTTTCTGAGGACGAGGCGGGCAGCATTGTTCTGAACGCGTTGGAGAGTGAAGATGGTGGAGTGAGGGAGACCGGAAAGGAGAGAGTTGCAATAGTCGATGCGAGATAAGATGAGAGAGACAGCAAGTTTGGTGGCAGCTTCGGTAGTGAGGTATTTTCTGATCTGACTGATGCGGCGAAGGTGGAAATAGCATGCCTGGGTCGTGGCGGAGACGAAGTTGGTCATGAACAGAGAGGAATCGAGGATGACGCCGAGGTTCTTGGCTGAGTCAGAGAGGGGAATGGGGGTGCTATCGAGTTGAAGGTGGAGAGAGGGAGGGAGCTGGGAGAGTTTTTGGCGAGTGCCTACCAGCATGGCTTCCGTTTTGTCGTCGTTCAGTTTCAGCTTGTTTGCTGTCATCCAGTTTTTCACGTCTTTGTAGCAGTCAGCCGTGCGAGTCAGTAGTGACTGAGTGTTGTCGAGTTTGTCTTTGTCTTGCAGTTGTGAGTCGTCAGCGTAGAGGTGGTGGTGTATGCGGTGAGACTGGATGATGTTGGACAGAGGAGAGGTGTAGAGTGTGAAAAGGACCGGGCCCAGGACGGATCCCTGTGGAACTCCGCAGGAGAGCGTTACCGGGTTGGAAGAGACGCCGTTGATGGTGACGGACTGCTGTCTGTCAGAGAGGTAGGAGAGAAACCAGGAGTGAGCAGAGTCAGTGATGCCGAAGGAGTGGTGGAGTCGGTGGAGGAGGATAGAGTGGTCTATAGTGTCAAAGGCGGCAGAGAGATCGAGTAGTGTAAGAAGGGAGATGTTGCCAGAGTCAGTGGAGAGAAGCAGCTCGTTTAAGATATGTAGAAGGGCTGTTTCAGTGCTGTGATGTTTGCGATAGGCAGACTGGAATGGACTGAGGAGGTTGTTGTCGGTGAGATGGAGGTTGAGCTGGTTGAGAACAACCTTCTCAAGAAGCTTGGACAGGAAAGAGAGATTGGAGACTGGGCGATAGTTCTTGAGTTCGTTTGGGTCGAGGTTGTGTTTTTTGAGGAGAGGACGGACGATGGCGGACTTGAAGATATCGGGGACGGAGATGCGGCATTGATAACATCGACAAACCTACAAAATAAAGCAACAGGTTCAACCAAAAGGTCGGGCAGGACAAAAGACAACAGCAGCCTCACCCAAAGTCTAAACGTCCTCTCTTACAATGCGCACTCATACAATCACTTCACTTCTTAGCAACCGGCGCACGATTATAATTATAGGCTAAGTCAAACTAAAACAGAAGATAGTGGCGAAAAACCCTTTAAAATAGAAACAAAGAACGACGTTTCAGATCAAATATTCTTCATCTGACATGGAAACAAACGTAGAAAACGTATAGGCTAAGTCCCTGGTGAACGTATACATGAATCTCAAATCTGCCACTAGACATGACCTTTCTCCACATCACCCCGGAAGTACATTACAACTCAACACTTTTTTTAACAAAACAACCACACCCTCAAATAACAAACCTAATTCTGTAGAAACATAAACAATTTACTCCCTGAAACAACAAAATATCCCCCCTGACCCATATCAGCTATGAAGTTATTTATAGCTATTGATTGTACATTGCTTAACGTCCCGACAGCAACAAGGCTTTCTCAGGACGTGCCTGCACTGCTTGTGAAAAAAAAAATAAACAGAACATTGAATGTATGTCGCCAGCCGGTCAAATACGTTAAATAAACCTAACACATGGGGCCTAAATAAAGCTAAGACCATTTAGCAACACACATCCAATATCAAGAGCTACAGGCAGTGCAGACAGTAGGGAGAGTTTTAAAAAGGCAAATACAGGTGAATGGACAAAGGGTAGACAGAAACACATGCCCCAGAATAGAGAGAAAAACCCACCCTGTGGGGCTGACCAGGGTGACCCTGGGAACTAAAAAATACCTAACCCCACCCAAGTCCCCCAGGGCAGACCCGGGTTATTATTATTTATAGCTAGCTGAGAAGGGTGATGTAATACATACACGCTCATTTTCAGGGTTCTGTGTGCACAATACACACACACACATTGCTGGGAGGGACAAGTTTTCAAACACACTACCGGCGTGTCTGTTAAACACAAAAGTGCATGTGTTAACGCCAAAATGAGAAAAACGGATTTTTTTACTTTTTATGAATCTTTACCGCAAGACAATGCAGAAACAACCCTCAGAAAAAATGGGTGTCTGACTTGGAAACCCAGAATTATACACATACCCAGTTTTCATAAGGATGGTAAAGACAGTCACCCGTTTTAGCTCTTTCGTCTACACACACACACACACACACACACACACACACACACACACACACACACACACACACACACACACACACACACACACACACACAGTACCACGCCGCACGCATGTACTGCCGAGCACCACATTGGCAGTACTGAAGTACCAGCGGAGAACAGGAGCTAGTGATGAAGGTCGAACGCAATTCTGATGTTAACTTCATTGCTCATACCGGTACGCCATATTTAACTCATTCAGCCCGACGGCTGTAATTCCCAAATTTTGGTGGCGTCGTCTAATGACTATGCATCAGTTGCGGGAGATGGATCGACCATGATAAAATTTCAAGGACAGTGCCAGCCAGATTAGCTTGGCGCCGACCCTTGAATTGTTGTAGTGCGTCAGGGCTGCCGGGTTAAAGCTATGTGCTCCGTGCCGGCAGGCTTTGATTGCTATATTTTGTCAGGGCTGATTGGGTTAAAGCTATGTGCTCCGTGCCGGCAGGCTTTGATTGCTATATTTTGTCAGGGCTGATTGGGTTAAAGCTATGTGCTCCGTGCCGGCAGGCTTTGATTGCTATATTTTGCCGATGCAACGTGTTACCAATGTTGTCAGGCCGAAACTAATTTTTTTTTTTAACCTTGCCAATGCCCGAAAGCCATCGGGCCGACGTCGGCCGCCGTTGGCCCGCGCAGAGGCTTTCCACTGGTTTTTCAGCGAGTAAAGTGTGAGGAGAAGAGCAGGAACGCTTTTCATATTAGGACATTCAAACTGGAAGATTTATAAAGGAGATACTGCGAACTATTAACTCTGTACGGTCTGGATTAGCTCTCTTTACTTCCTATCCCCCCACCCCTAGCGTCCGCCAAACCCTCCCCCCCCCCCCCTTCTCGATATGCAAGTCAAATTACACCCACGGCTAGACACCCGAGCTAAGCACAATCACACCACAACACAGATAAACGATATTTCAAGTCGATGACCATGCACGAAAAACAACTTGAAATATTATCTTACTCTCTAAAGAGTGCTTCATACACCCGAGTCAGTCACATGACGGTGGTACGCTGACTGATGTAGGCCTACAGTTAATAGCGGCATGTGGCTCTGGCTCAGATTTACTGTCAAGAAGTTGTGATACTCCAAAAAGAAAATTAAATTCCATATTTAAAGCTACATACATATGACACATCAAATTCAAAACAAGACGCTACATCCTGTGGCATTTGTGTGATGATAAAACCTTTATTTCTGTTATTTCACTGCACAAACAGTTAGCATTGTGTACATAACCATATACACCATCACAAACGTTTAGTACACATATTCCACAGTAATAATGCCAAGAAGCTCATACAAAAAGCACCTTGGCAAGATTGTCCAATAATCTTATCAGCTAGAGTGAAAACAAAGTTTTCAGACCACAAAGAAACTGAACATTCTGAGGAAATGAAAGTGTACATAACTTGACAACATTTATCAAATGAAAAAATGATCTCTCCAATGCTCAAAGACTAGTTTTTAAAAATACCATTACCTAAACAGATCAAATCAGTGGTTGTGATACTTAAAAACCGGCTTTCAATGTAAGTAGTATGAAAAATAGGCAGTCAATGATAGACACGTCTATTTTGTGTAAATAAGACACTTTTTAGACATGACAATGGCTACAAATGCATTCTAATCGGTACATGTGTTTGTGGTTTTCAAAGATGTATATAACCATGGTAAGAACTACCACAAAACAGGCATACATCCTAATACACTGGTCAGAAATGCTGAATGAGGTCCTGAAGTACATAACTTCACACCGTGACATTGCAAAAAACATGCTTAAAATGGCATCCAAATTAAAGAAAAACAAAACAAAATTATACCAGCACAACAGCTACACTGTATTAATGCAACTCTGTTATTGATTTCTGTGAGGGAGGGGAGGGGGGGGGGGGGAATATGCGGGAAAATGGTGGACAATTGGCTGAGTACATAATTTCACAACAAACAGACTCTTTTTTTTTCAGTTTCCATGGTTAAACAAAGTTTTTGTTTAGCCACGAACTGCATCAGTATAACTCATGATAACTAATGCAGTACTGTCAAAACACGATGTCATCTCTTCCACAACAAAACTCATGATAACTAATGCAGTACTGTCAAAACACGATGTCATCTCTTCCACAACAAAACTCATGATAACTAATGCAGTACTGTCAAAACACGATGTCATCTCTTCCACAACAAAACTCATGATAACTAATGCAGTACTGTCAAAACACGATGTAATCTCTTCCACAACAAAACTCATGATAACTAATGCAGTACTGTCAAAACACGATGTCATCTCTTCCACAACAAAACTCATGATAACTAATGCAGTACTGTCAAAACACGATGTCATCTCTTCCACAACAAAACTCATGATAACTAATGCAGTACTGTCAAAACATGATGTCATCTCTTCCACAATAAAACTCATGATAACTAATGCAGTACTGTCAAAACATGATGTCATCTCTTCCACAACAAAACTCATGATAACTAATGCAGTACTGTCAAAACATGACGTCATCTCTTCCACAACAAAACTCATGATAACTAATGCAGTACTGTCAAAACATGATGTCATCTCTTCCACAACAAAACTCATGATAACTAATGCAGTACTGTCAAAACATGATGTCATCTCTTCCACAACAAAACTCATGATAACTAATGCAGTACTGTCAAAACACGATGTCATCTCTTCCACAACAAAACTCATGATAACTAATGCAGTACTGTAAAAACACGATGTAATCTCTTCCACAACAAAACTCATGATAACTAATGCAGTACTGTCAAAACATGATGTCATCTCTTCCACAACAAAACTCATGATAACTAATGCAGTACTGTCAAAACACGATGTCATCTCTTCCACAACAAAACTCATGATAACTAATGCAGTACTGTCAAAACACGATGTCATCTCTTCCACAACAAAACTCATGATAACTAATGCAGTACTGTCAAAACACGATGTCATCTCTTCCACAACAAAACTCATGATAACTAATGCAGTACTGTCAAAACACGATGTCATCTCTTTCACAACAAAACTCATGATAAGTAATGCAGTACTGTCAAAACACGATGTCATCTCTTCCACAACAAAACTCATGATAACTAATGCAGTACTGTCAAAACACGATGTCATCTCTTCCACAACAAAACTCATGATAACTAATGCAGTACTGTCAAAACACGATGTCATCTCTTCCACAATAAAACTCATGATAACTAATGCAGTACTGTCAAAACATGATGTCATCTCTTCCACAACAAAACTCATGATAACTAATGCAGTACTGTCAAAACATGATGTCATCTCTTCCACAACAAAACTCATGATAACTAATGCAGTACTGTCAAAACATGATGTCATCTCTTCCACAACAAAACTCATGATAACTAATGCAGTACTGTCAAAACATGATGTCATCTCTTCCACAACAAAACACATGATAACTAATGCAGTACTGTCAAAACACGATGTCATCTCTTCCACAACAAAACTCATGATAACTAATGCAGTACTGTAAAAACACGATGTAATCTCTTCCACAACAAAACTCATGATAACTAATGCAGTACTGTCAAAACATGATGTCATCTCTTCCACAACAAAACTCATGATAACTAATGCAGCACTGTCAAAACACGATGTCATCTCTTCCACAACAAAACTCATGATAACTAATGCAGTACTGTCAAAACACGATGTCATCTCTTCCACAACAAAACTCATGATAACTAATGCAGTACTGTCAAAACACGATGTCATCTCTTCCACAACAAAACTCATGATAACTAATGCAGTACTGTCAAAACACGATGTCATCTCTTCCACAACAAAACTCATGATAACTAATGCAGTACTGTCAAAACACGATGTCATCTCTTCCACAACAAAACTCATGATAACTAATGCAGTACTGTCAAAACACGATGTCATCTCTTCCACAACAAAACTCATGATAACTAATGCAGTACTGTAAAAACGCGATGTAATCTCTTCCACAACAAAACTCATGATAACTAATGCAGTACTGTCAAAACATGATGTCATCTCTTCCACAACAAAACTCATGATAACTAATGCAGTACTGTCAAAACATGATGTCATCTCTTCCACAACAAAACTATTTCATATTATTATGATGTGTACATAAACTCACAACACTGAATATAATGCTTGTAGTAAGGTTATGCACATCTCTCATTTAATATTTATTTCTGCAAAATGCCTCAAAACGACCTAAGGTCTGTCAGGTATTATGTTATTTGGATTCTGAAATCCTAGAAATGTGGTATGGTCACATTCATGATAATCGTGGGCAAATTTCAACCAAATGATGAAAATGCTTTAAGGATGGGAGGATTGGATGTTGTGATGTTACTTACAACCTCGGTTGAAATCAAAATCAGCAGGGGTGCAGTTGGTGCTTGACGAAATTCAACTATTTAGTATCAATTGCTTTCATACTAACTCTTAGTGATCGAGAAGATTAAAATTATATGTAAGTATATTGTGTACATAATCTTCACAATAAAGCCATTTCGGGTACCTCGTAAAACTTTTTTTTATGTTGATATTTGACTGTGAAAGCATCACAAACTTAGACTTATACCTTCAAAATACATTGCTAAGTCAGAAACGTTCGTCAAAATCAACAAAATGAAGAAGCATACGTAGTTCTCTCAACAAAACAGTGAAAGAAATGTTGTTGTTTTTTCAGTACATAACTCATACAAGACAATTTACAACAAAAACTTGCCTGAATTTTCTCTTCCGCCGGCAGACATTTTTTTCCGCGCGGCTGCTCTGGTACACAACGTTGGCGGGGATAAATAGCCCGCGAGTGTAAAAATGTAAGAGTAAGTTGCCTAATTCCGAATTTATCCGAATATTTTATTTATTTATTTTTTTATTTATTTATTTTATTATTATTATTTTTAATTTATTTATTTATTTATTTATTTATTTATTTTATTTATTTATTTATTTATTTTTTTTTTTTTTTTTTTTTTGGGGGGGGGGGTCAGTCGTCATTGCGAATAAAGACCGACGATTTTTATTTTTATATCGCTGGTATTATTATTTCGACATCGAGTTATGACCATATGCGGTAAGAAAAGTTGCTCGTAGCACGCGTTTTAAGCGACACAATTTCAAAACCAATTTTTTTTTTCGGAGACTACGGACTCTTGCTGTGCTGCTACAATCAAAAGCAATGCGCTAGGTACACAATTGTCGTTGATGTTGACCGATAAATCAGCTTACTGATAACCGTGTCACAAAATCAGCGGTCTCACGCGGCGCCGAAAACGCAAAAGAACAGAAAATTCAGCAATTAATTAAAAGAATTTGGACAAGAAAAAAATCTCTGCATAACTTTAACATTTCGTCTGAAAGATGCCGTCATTACTTTTAAACTTCGACAAGTTTAAAGTGCTTTAATGACGTCTGAAAGTTAGCGGGTGCAGAAAACGAGCCCTCTACAGTAACTCTGAGCCAAGATACGCTTCGTCTTGTCCGGCCCTTGCACGGTAGTCACCGTGATCACATTTTGTGCCGCAGTACGTAAAACTTAATAATAATTGCATTCTAAAACTGAGGGACCTTCTTAGTCGAGAGCTAGGGCGTGATGACTGCAGCACTGTTCATGAGACAGACCCACCACTATAGCTCCCCAGCACGCAACAGGCTGTCGGGCCGAAGTCGGCCGCAGTGGGCACGTGCGCGGGCCCAGTGCGGCCGACTTCGGCCCGAGAGCCTTTTGCGTACTGGGTCAAGGGTAGTGCTAGAACAGCTCACCGACCATGAAAGTTCAAGTGTGGCACCAGAAACGTGTCCATGGCGCCTCTAGGCGCCAAGCTAGCGATTCCCAGTTAAAGTAGCGGTAAATATGTCGGACGCGTGAACGCCCCAAACTATTTTGGCACCACCCATGAACAGCCATGGCAGGCCGGCGCCTTGCGTGACCTCTGAACTTGTTACTGTCATTCAATTCTCATTTTTGCAGCGTGTTGCAGCTGAATTAACTGCCAGCTGCGACTGGTTACCGTGGCTGGGCAGAGACAAGGAATTCAGACGGATATGTTGGTGCCTATGTCGCTGCCAGCTGTGGTCATCTCAACTATTCTTTACTACACCTACAGGCGCGCGTTGGACAGTATTAAGAACAAGCTCCGCGATACTGGCATCTTCATTGCTGGTATGCTGTTTGCAGCGTGCCTTTACGCCCTGAGCAGTGAGCTCAAACAGGGAACGAAATTCAGCGGCATTCCTGTTATCACCGCCTGCACTGAACATATTAAACAGGACTTATCTTTTCAATAAATGTTAAACGTGAATAATTTTTCTCTACAACTACTAAACGTGAGTCCTTGTTTTCTATGTGTTAGAATGTTCGAACACTACGTATGATCCGCGATTTGCGTCACCAGAACTAGCAAGACAGACACACGTGGACATCGTTCTGCTTTTAACGTCCAGACGGCGTCTATAGACCTACCCAGTGAACACAGGTTCGTCAGGTCGACGTCTGTCGCAGCTGACCTGCACACAACTGTGCGCGGGTCAAGCCAGTGCATCCGATGTCGGCCTGAGGGATTAGAAATCAGCTATGATCATAATCGATGAACATGCCCAGGCCGCCAAACTTGTTCCCGTTCTACTCAAGGCGTTTTTCAAGTGAAAAGAGAGACGTCAAATATGTCATGGCCAACGCGCATGACAATTCTGCATACTTGGAATACTTTGTCCGCCGTGAGATGGCCTTAGTCGCCTGCTCGACGTTAAACCCCAATAACTAACTCGAATACTTTGCTGGGATTAAGGCACTGTTCCAGGTGTTTGTAAACTTCTTATTGAAAAGAATGGGGGCCTAGGCTATTACATGGATTCAAGAACAGTAATGGTCTCAAGGTTCACGTGCTTCGTGCTTCCGCACAGTTTCACTGACCCTCTGCTACTCTGGTCTTCAGAAAAAGTAATTCAAAAGACAGTAAGCCACTTTGCATTCACAAGTATGTTTTGTCCTTAAGGGTGTGTGTGTTTGTGTGTGTGTGTGTGTGTGTGTGTGTGTGTGTGTGTGTGTGTGTGTTTGTGTGTGTGTGATGGTGTGTGTGTGATGGTGTGTGTGTGTGTGTGTGTGTGTGTGTGTGTGTGTGTGTGTGTGTGTGTGTGTGTGTGTGTGTATGTACACCAAATCACTCAAATGGGTTACTTTCTTTACCATCCTTATGCAAAATGGGTGTGTGTAAAATTCTGTGTGACCAAGTCAGACACCCATTTTTTCTGAGGGTTGTTTCTGTATTATCTTTCATTCAAAAGTCAGAAAAAAATATCAAAAATACGATGTCCCCATTTTAACAGATTTACTTCATGGTTGTGTTTCAGGGATGCCCTGGGCCTGTGTGTGGACACGGAAGCGGCCGGAGTGTTTTCAGATCAATTTGATGATCGCTGATTGGTTAGCCCAACACCGATGAACGGAGTTGTTTCCCTTGCTTAAACGTCTTTCGTCTCCAACCGTCACCGGCCATTCTTTCGCGTTTGCAGAGGTACTTTATGCAATATTTCTTAGTTAAGAGCACGCTTAAATGTACTTGTTCAGTGCAGTTATTTAACTGAGAGATGCCTCCAATCCCCGATACCCATTTGGCCCAGAAAAATAAGGCGTCTGCTTCAGCCGTGGCTCGGTCCGTGTCTTTCTCTCCGCTCTGACCGTTGAGTCTTGTAGTAAATGATAATAGAACCCCACGATTTTAACAAAAGCTTTCTTCTTCAATGAAAGGAATTCGTTCAATAATCCCATTACAAGGTCAATCTGCCACACGATTTTGTTTCTTCTTTTTTTTTTCTGACATGTGTTAACTTGCCACATGCATGCACAGTATCAGTTGACTTTTTTTTTAAAAACAAAAATGGCGCCAGATTTCAATCCTCGTTCGCAAAACTGCCTCGCGATTCGAAGAACAAACGTCCACAAACAGGTCTTTAGGAATGTGCAACTGAAGTGTCGCTTTTTACTGTATTGCCAGTTTTTAGTTCTCAGGGTCACCCTGGTCAGCCCCACAGGGTGGGGTTTTCTCTCTATTCTGGGGCATGTGTTTCTGTCTACCCTTTGTCCATTCACCTGTATTTGCCTTTTTAAAACTCTCCCTACTGTCTGCACTGCCTGTAGCTCTTGATATTGGATGTGTGTTGCTAAATGGTCTTAGCTTTATGTCTTGGCCCCATGTGTTAGGTTTATTTAACTCATTCTACCCCAGACACACCACGGCAGGATAAGGATCCACCATGATAGTTCAAGGGTGATGCCAGAATAGCTTGGCGCCTACGGGCGCCAAGCTATTCTGGCATCTCCCTTGAACTATCATGGTCGATCTGTGCCCTGCACTGCAATGCAGTCTTGAGAGGACAGGGGCAAAATTTAAGGATTTTGGTGTTGGGGTAGAACGAGTTAACGTGTTTGACCGGCAGGCGACATACATGGCAATGTTCTGTTTAGGTGGGTTTTTTTCACAAGCAGTGCAGGCACGTCCTGAGAAAGCCTTGTTGCTGTCGGGACGTTAAGCAATGTACAATCAATCTGATTCAAAATGTCAGTTGGTTTACATGGCTGTATTGGACATGTTCTCAGCAACACCGTTTTGGTCACACCGGCTCAGGACTTTCTGCACACACCCAGCGCCGGATGGCAGCAGGATGTCCAAACCCATCGGGATCTATGCTGCAGAATCATGGACCCCCAGCCTCTACCACAGAGGGTGCGTCTGGTAGGAGGGTGCATGGACGGCAGCGGAATGCTCCCAATTACACGGTAAGTAAAGTGATTCTATGATCATCTTCATTTTATTGGCTGGCGTGCGTGCGAAGCAAAAGTGAGTTTATGTTCTGGGCCACTGGTCGTCCGTCCGTCGTCCATGGTAAACTTTAACTCATTCTACCCCAACACCAAAATCCTTAAATTTTGCCCCTGTCCTCACAAGACCGCATTGCAGCGCAGGACACAGATCGACCATGATAGTTCAAGGGTGATGCCAGAATAGCTTGGCGCACGTAGGCGCCAAGCTGTTCTGGCATCACCTTTGAACTATCATGGTCGATCCTTATCCCAGGGGTGGGATTCTTCCGCGTTTCCGCGGATTTCCGCGGAAATTCTTTCACAATTCCGCTGAAGCATATTTATTTTCCGCGTCTAATAACAACGAAAAGACGGAGAAAAAAAATTCTTCTTAAATGGCAAACAAATCTCAAATGGGTTGGATTTGTATGTAGTTTGGTTCACTATCGCCCGACACTTCCGGTAGCTTTAGGTCGCAGTGGAAAATGGCGGTGAAAAAGGATATTGTCCAAGACAGAGTGCCGTTTAGTGTGCATCTGAACATAAACTGGTAACGCACATTCCATTTTTATACTGCAGATCATAACAAAGTCCATTTTCGGGTGTGTTTGGTCTCGCTCCCCCTGTCGGTTTTTGGATACTTTGCGGCGAACGGTGGACACGCGCCTATCCCCCCCCTCCCCTCCCCTGTCGTTTGATTTTTCGGCCGCTGAAAATGAAGGACATGCCCCCCCCCCCTCCCCCCCCCCCCCCCCCCCCCCCCCCCCCCCCCCCCGTCGTTTGATTTTCCGCGTTTTCTTTGTTACTAGAATCCCACCCCTGTTATCCTGCTGTGGTGTGTCTGGGGGTAGAATGAGTTAACGGTGGCATTTTCTCGGAGACTATTAAAGCCACATTCTTCAAGCTTGGCCCAAGGATACTTTGTGGCAAGACCTTTTAAACATGCCAATTTGAGTGACCTCTCTCAAAGGGTCACGCAGGGTTGACAAATGTGTGAAAACTGCTTGCATTTTCAGAAAACGTGGATTTTGACTGCTGCAGAAGCCAGCCCTCGTCACCGAGGTCACACATATGTAAATCGGTCATACACGGGATTACTCTTTTTATTCTTGTGCAAGGCCCCTTAAACCAAAATTGGGCTGTTTCTGTTTCTAATGCAGCTCTGGTTTCAATCTTTCTTTCTTTCTTTCTCCAGTTGGCAAATGGCGCCTGGGATGGACCCGAGACTGAGAGTAGTGCCAGCGCATCGCAATACGAGGGCAGTGATGACGAGGAGTTTATTCCTGGCTCGAGCTCACCGGATTCAGAGGGTGTGTCGGCATCAATTGCTGGGATCTCTGACATAGACAGTATTGTATCGACTATGTTAGATTTCATCAAAGTGGCAGGTTCGGGGTGGCCAGGTGTTGGTGACGCTAGGTGCAGTGTGCGTTAGGGGGTGGCAATGAGAATGTGGATAGGCAGGAGGAACATGATGCTGGAAAGAGTGGGGAAAGAGCACTTACAGAAGAAACAGGTGTGCACGTGTCGCAGAGAGGGAAAGGAAAGTACAAATGGGACAAGAAACATGCATGCAAATTGTGTGGCAAGCTTGTCTTGAAAATGAGCACGCACTTACAAGATGTCCATGCAGATGAGGCAGACGTTGCTAAAATTTTGTCGATGAAAAAAGGGACCAAGCAGAGACGTCGAGCATGGATCAGACTACAAGATGAGGGTGATTACATGCATAACGTTGCTGTTCTTGAAAACAAATCCGGATGTTTTATTCCTAAGTATCGCACCAAAACTAGTAAGGTAGACGACCTTCTCGCCTGTAGCCATTGCAAAGGGCTCTATCAAAAAAAAAGCTGATCTCTGTACACTCAAAACGTTGCTGTCAGAAGCCAGGAGGGTTTCAGATCACTCGGCGAGGAGACGCGGCGCGCCGTGGTCGGCTAATGCTTCCAATACCCTTAGACGTTGAATTTTCATTCTATCACAAGGTCTTGGCCAGCCAGAGAGATGATGAGATAAGCCGTCTCATCAGAACTGACCCCTTGCTTCTTGAGTATGGAAAGAGATTATTTGACCGCAGAGACATTGAAGAACACACGGCTGGACAAATCAGCTCCAGGATGCGGGAGTTAGGGAGACTACTAAAGATTATCAGAGTGAGGTCAGAAATGAAAATCGCAAGTTTAAATGCTGTGATCAATTCAGCTAGCTTTGATCATGTTGTCCTGGCTAAAAGAGCTAGCAGATTTTGATGAGGACACACATCAGTTCAAAAAAGGCAATCTCGCAATGCGCATAGGCCATGCTTTGAAAAAGTGTTCACAGATCAAACAGTCACAGGCATCCAAACAGCTTGGGTAGGGTTCAGACGACAGGTGGCGACAGGAGCTCTCTGAGGCGCAGCGGTTTGACTCTGTCTTCAACGGGGACTGGTATGATTGTGTGTCCGCTACAGCAGCCCAGTCGGTCGGGAAAATGACCATGAACAAACCCAAGCTGATCCCATCATGTGAAGATGTGAGGAAGGTCCAACAGCTTCTTGAGACAAGGATGGTTTCGGAAGATTATCCGACAGTGGTTAAAGCAACTCTTTGTGCTGTATCACTTTTCGACCGAAAACGAGGGGGAGAAGTTCAGAGAATGAAGGTGTCAGACTTCCAGAATGCTAAGATTGGATCGATCACCAATCAAGATATCTTGAAAGGTCTCACAGAGGTTGAGAAGAAAATGGTGAATCATTTTCAGCGAGTGGAAATCAGAGGCAAGTTTAATAGGAGTGTTCCCGTTTTGCTGACGAAGAAGATGATGACAACTGTGGACAGAATCCTTCAAATGAGGCAATCAGTGCCAGCTCTCGCTGATTCCCAGTACATCTTTGCCACACCTTCTGGTCAGAGGCCTTACAGAGGCCATGATGTTCTGAAGGCCCATGCCCTAGAAGCAGGGGTGTCATGTTCACATTTACTCAGTTGCGGAAGCAGGTTGCAACTTTGGCTCAGTCAATGGCCATCTCGGAGTTAGACCAGGATCAGCTGGCAGATTTCCTTGGCCATGATATTCGGATACATCGCCATATCTACCGCCAACCTCAAGACGTCCTTCAAAAGGCAAAAGTGGCAAAGATTCTTCTGTCGGTTAACAATGGGATGACAGATTTTGAGAGTTGCATTAGAGCTGAGCTGGGCGATGATGAAGAGATTGACTTTGACAATGAAGACACATCAGAAACTGGCAGAGAGGTCTCGGGGGGAACAGCACCTGTGAATGAAGCAAGTAGCAAGTCAGCAACACAGGAATCGATGAGCATGATGGAGAAAAGACGTCCAGAGCCTGATGACAATCTAGATAGTTTTGATGATGACAGTACTGCGTCAGCTCCTGTTCGAAAGAAAGCTAGATTTACAAGGAAACCATGGGGGGAAGCTGAAGAGAAAGCTGTTCAAACTCGTTTCAAGACACACCTCGTCATGAACAAACTTCCTGGAAAGGCCGAGATACAGTACGCAATGGCAGAGGAGCCTGCACTTAGACATAGGCGCTGGACAAACATTAAGGATTACGTCCGCAACAGACTGAAAAAGTTACAAAAGAAATGAATTGAGGTTCCCCGCCACTCGCGGCATTTTCGATTTCATACAGATTTATTACATGAGTGTTATTATTGGGGTGGTTTCAGCATGTATAACCTGCTTTTTTTTTTTTATCTGATGGACGCCTGGATCATTTTGTATACTGTATAACCTTTGGATTTGCAAAACGAAACAGCCGGCTGGGGACAAAAGACAATAATAAGATAAGAAAACCATTGACAATGTAAAGATTGATTACAAGAGTGTTATTGGGGGGGGGGGGGGGGGGGGGGCGGATCATTTTGTAATATGCTGCATGCCATTTTAAAAACTCTGCAAATGAAAGAATGGTTGGTTGTACTGCATACCATTTTAAAAACTCTGCAAATGAAAGAATGGTTGGTTGTACTGCATACCATTTAAAAAACTCTGCAAATGAAAGAATGGTTGGTTGTTGGAGACGAAAGACGTTAAATAAAGGCTGAAGTTTCAAGTGATTTCTTATGTTGTCAGTTAATTAATTAATGTCAGTGTTCTGTTCTGTCATTTTAACTCATTCTACCCCAAGACCGGAATCCCCAAATGTTGAAGTCGTCTTCAGAAGACTGCGTTGCAGTGCAGGACACAGATCCACCATGATAGTTGTAGGGTGATGCCAGAATAGCTTGGCGCCCATAGGCGCCAAGCTATTCTGGCATCACCCTTGAACTATCATGGTGGATCTTTATTTTGCTGTGGTGTGTCTGGGGTAGAATAAGTTAAGCCCAAATGTTGAAGTCGTCTTTAGAAGACTGCGTTGCAGTGCAGGAGACACAGATCCACCATGATAGTTCAAGGGTGATGCCAGAATAGCTTGGCGCCCATAGGCGCCAAGCTATTCTGGCATCACCCTTGAACTATCGTGGTGGATCTTTTATTTTGCTGTGGTGTGTCTAGGGTAGAATAAGTTAAGCCCAAATGTTGAAGTCATCTTCAGAAGACTGCGTTGCAGTGCAGGACACAGATCCACCACGATAGTTCAAGGGTGATGCTAGAATAGCTTGGCGCCCATAGGCGCCAAGCTATTCTGGCATCACCCTTGAACTATCGTGGTGGATCTTAAATTTTGCTGGGGTAGAATAAGTTATGTGTTCGTTTCTTCGTCTGGGTCTTTTTCTATCTTTCATATTTTTCCACACTTTTTGACCCGCATCATAGTCATACTGAGGCTAATAGCTTCAAATTTGTTCACTGCCATAATTCTATGCAAGCTACATTACAGTACTTACAGATGAGGACATAGACCAATGGCTTTAGTTCAAGGGTGGTGCCACAATAGCTTGGCGCCTAGAGGCACCAAGCTATTCTGGCACTAACCCTTGGACTATTTTAGTCACACTAGTTGCACACACTGGGGTATTCCGAATGATAAGGGTTAATATTCAAAATGCTCTGTTGCTGTTTGTCTGAAACTCCAGAGTACCCAAAAACAAAAACAAAAAGTCCTTTAATTTCCAGAATACATTATGTTGATTCTCACATCAATGCCATGATAAACTGTTTTGCTTCAGAAGGACAAAACGCAGCAATGTTTAAAAGATTTCCTCTGTAAAAATCATAATCGAAAGGTTTCGGGCCAGTGTTTATTGAATTTTGCACCATACAATGTAAAGAATGTTAAAGCACACATACACATTAAGTTGGGAAAAAAAATTAATGTGAAAAAGAAGTATTCCATGAACTTGACCTTATTACAGACGCCTACTGTTGTGAAGACACCCATTTTGACTGTAATGCCAGTCCCACCCACTTTATTGGCAGAAACCCATTTTTTCGGCATCTAGTGGCTCTGTTTCTAGAAAATGTTTATTTTATTTTAAGTTATAGAGCTTAGTTATAAGGTGAGTTCTAAACATTCGCATCAATTCCAGAGCCCTAGAATAAATAGAAATATGGGAACCCATTTTTACATGAAATGGTAGGTAACCCACTGTGAGGCTTATGTGCGCCTGTGTGTGTGTGTGTGTGTGTTGGGGGTGGGGGTGGAGGTATTTAAACTGCCCTTTACATTAAAGAGGTCATATAACGATCAACTACTGTTCTGCCTATAAGTGGCATTATACATGGTTAACCTTTCAAATAGTCAAAGAACAGGTATTTATTAATCTTCATCAGTTTTAGCGTTTTAACTTAACTAATTTGTTTTTTTTTACTCTGTTTGCGAAAATAAATAAATCGTTACGAATATATTGATTCATAATGAAATAATACTTTGTGTTTCACAACAGAAACACGGTACTTCCGGCCCAGAAGGATTTTTTTCCCCGTACAAAAAAAAGGGGGGGAACCAGGAGAATGTCGCTGGCTGCCTGATCTCTGAAGATTGTTCTTCATGACAAGAGTGGTTATTGAAAAAAATTCACAAAATTTAACACTGATTTAGATGTTTCAAAATGTCAGAAAATTATATGCAGAAGAGGGAAAAGTAACTTTCGCTCGATGGTATTTTTCTTTTTCATAGCTCCTGCCATTCTTCAGTGCATCGGAAATTAAGTTGAGTAAGGCAACTCTATATTACTGCACAGACAGCATTTTGGTAAGTTATTCCCTTTGCGTTGTGAGAAGTGTGTTTCACTTAACACTCATTTTTATTGAAAACGTACAAACCGAAACCTGAAAACTGCAAAAAATGAAACTTTGTTTAACTCATTCAAGACGAATGGCATCCAGATACGCAACTTAAGCCGTGTATCCGGATGGCATTTGTCTCGAACGAGTTAGTGAAGTGAATCTTCATGTTCTTATAAGTACAACTTTTGTCAGGTTCAGATTTTGAAGAAAAAGTCTCAGCATTCAATATTCTTTCTGTGAGCCATGATTGCAGATCGATACATGGTGAAACTGCGATTGACGTAATGGACCATTGTAGTCTTTGACAGGCTGAGACACAGAAATGGAAAAGTTTAGCATGGAAAACTGATTTTTTTTTTTTGCGAAAGAAAACTTAATTAGTTTGATAAGATCTCTGTCACGACACAGATTTTTTCGCCTATTTTTTGTAGGGAGTAAGTTTAGAGGGGTGACAGGGCTTAGTTAGTCACCGGGTAGCGTTAGCATCGGTGTCTAGTATTTGACCTGTACACGAGTATTTGCTGTCGTGTGAGAGTTTGGTGGCCGGCGTGGCGCACGTGATCGCCCGGTCGGTTATTATTTCACATGATTTCTGTCATGTGATTTAGTGAGCGTTTTTTTGTGTTTTTTTTTTTCCCAACCTAACGTTATCTAAACTGATAGACAGTCGCGTTTCCGACTTCGAACGAGTCAGTCGTGTTACCAGCAGTCTCCTAGGGTGGTCTTTCAGGCGTGGTTCGCCATTTGCTGAAGGCCGCAAGCAGTACCGTAGCAAGTTGTTTTTGGGCGAACCAAACTTAAAGCACCCTACACAAGTATGGCTTTGGCCACGTTTGGCAAAACGGTGGTGTGGGTGATGAAAGGGCTTTTTTGTTGTTGTTTAGGCAAAGACTGAAAGAGTCATTTGTGCAGTCATGGGAAACGAAGGTTCAGTCAAGCGACAGGTTGGCAACTTACAAGCAGTTCCAAACGGTATTCGAACCAGAAAGATATCTATCCCAGATTACGATAAAGAAATTCAGGGACAGCCTTATACGTTTCAGACTGGGAACAGTAGAACTGAATGTGAATAATAGGTATTCAAATACACATGTGAAGGACTGTCCATTCTGTATTGGGACTGTGGAGAATGAAGAGCACTTCCTCTTGTATTGTAATAGATACTCAGCACTGAGGAAAAAGTACTTGGCTAACCTTTTGAATGAAACTAAGAATGAGGACATAAGCATGTTGCTTGCAAACCTGGACTGTGACTCTATCAGAAAAGTTGCAATGTTCATATTCTATGCACTTAAATTACGCAATGAACAACTATCTGTGTAATAGGACATTATCTATGGGCCGATGGCCGCAAAACATCTGTTCAGTCTGCCCCATAGTGGGGTAGACCCCTTGATGCAGCGCGTCTGTGCGCGCTGCAGTGCGGCGTGTGTGTGTGTGTGTGTGTGTGTGTGTGTGTGTGTGTGTGTGTGTGTGTGTGTGTGTGTGTGTGTGTGTGTGTGTGTGTGTGTGTGTGTGTGTGTGTGTGTGTGTGTGTGTGTGGTGTGTGTGTGTGTGTGTGTGTGTGTGTGTGTGTGTGTGTGTGTGTGTGTGTGTGTGTGTGTGTGTGTGTGTGTGTGTGTGTGTGTGTGTGTGTGTGTGTGTGTGTGTGTGTGTGTGTGTGTGTGTGTGTGTGTGTGTGTGTGTGTGTGTGTGTGTGTGTGTGTGTGTGTGTGTGTGTGTGTGTGTGTGTGTGTGTGTGTGTGTGTGTGTGTGTGTGTGTGTGTGTGTGTGTGTGTGTGTGTGTGTGTGTGTGTGTGTGTGTGTGTGTGTGTGTGTGTGTGTGTGTGTGTGTGTGTGTGTGTGTGTGTGTGTGTGTGTGTGTGTGTGTGTGTGTGTGTGTGTGTGTGTGTGTGTGTGTGTGTGTGTGTGTGTGTGTGTGTGGTGTGTGTGTGTGTGTGTGTGTGTGTGTGTGTGTGTGTGTGTGTGTGTGTGTGTGTGTGTGTGTGTGTGTGTGTGTGTGTGTGTGTGTGTGTGTGTGTGTGTGTGTGTGTGTGTGTTCATTATATTATGAGTACCAATTCCAAGAAGAAATTGTTTTTTTTTTTTATTCATATCTTGTCTGTTTCCTTTCTCGTGTTGTCATTGGTTTTTCCAGTTATGTAATCTCACCCCAATTCGAATGGGTCGTTGACCTACCGAATAAAGTGTTCTGAGTTCTGAGTTCTGAAGGCCGCAAGCAGCTGTGTCGGTCTTGTGTATCGGCCCTGCGATACGGTTTCTGGTCGTTCCAGAGCCGGTGTCCGAGGAAGGAGAGAAGAGAGGGCTGCGACGACTTTACCCCTGGCTTGTCTTGTCCTTGTTTGTCTTCGTCCTAGCCGGGGCGTCTTCATGGATGGCAGTAAGTACACGCAACAATTCTTTAGTGGCCATTTGCTCGGGGGCGGGGGGGGGGGGGGGTGAGCGGGGGGGGGGGTGTTTATGTTTGCTAGTTCTGATATTATTTTTGTTAGTGTACTGGGGCTAGTGTGAGAATAGAATGTAGAAGTAAATGCTATCTGTTGTGTTTGGTAGTAGGTAGCGTCGAATTTGTTATTGGGATTTAACGCCGAGTAGGCGACTAAGGTCATCTCAGTATTTAGCGTCGGAGGGTGAATTCGGAAGTGAGTCATGTGGTGACGTGTAAATATGTATTCTGTTGAGGTTGAATTTATTGTTGCGGGAGAGAGGTGAAAGGAATATAAAAGACGGCAATTAAAGTTGCGTGAAGGGTGATGTGATTATTTTGTTTCTTTTGTTAATTATTTATGTGTATTTTTGCACCTGTGTTTTAGTGCATCCTACTCCAATGGTCCAAATTCAACGCCTAAACCTTAAAGAACTAACGGGCTAGTCTGCCACCGTGCTGTGGTAGTGCGAGTGGAGGCTGACTGTCACTCCGCCTTGTGGGCTACGGCGCCGGACCTGGGTGCTGTTGCGAGTGTCCCAGCACGCCTCGTGTTTAGTCAGGTCGGGTGTCCCATGTAGTTATTTCTAACTTGTTTAAGTGAAGTTTTGTATATTTATAATGTTGTGAAGAACGTTGTGAGATTTATTTCATCTCCTCGTAGTGACGATATTGGGAGGGTAGCTTTGTCACAGTGACATTTTGAGTTATTGTATTATTTAAAGCAGCCTGTGTTTAAAGCTGAGGTGCAATGAGAAAAACCCGCCCAGCGCGTGTTTTAAAAAGACTCTACAGGACCCAGCTTGGGCCCTGCCCCTAAGTGGGTCAAATCGGTTCGTAACACAGTTGACGGAGTTGGCAACTGCGTATCCCGAGCTTGCAAAACTCTCGGAAAACGACAGACCACTTCCTGTTGCACGGAAATCATCGCGATTAGCAGATCGGACAACAGCAGACGATTCTGTGACACTTTGAAACTGACCGACAGCCACGGATTTTACGCGTTGGGGACTATGATGGCAGAATGTACGGCTGTACATGCTGTAAGTATGACTCCTGACACTTTGTAGTTGTGAACGAATTTTTTCAACACGTACCTCCAGTCCAATATAGGCTAATATAAATAAATAAAGAAGCATTGTGATGTACAACCAACACAGTAAATTGGATATGAGAGAGAGAGAGAGAGAGAGAGAGAGAGAGAGAGGAGAGAGAGAGAGAGAGAGAGAGAGAGAGAGAGAGAGAGAGAGAGAGAGAGAGAGAGAGAGAGAGAGAGAGAGAGAGAATCGACTGTTTACATAGATGCCAAAAGATACAAGGTCGCCATGGGTCAAGCTGATTTTTAGTAGCTGCCCTTCGTATGGAGAATTATTTTTGCTGTAGGCCACTCCAGATGAAAAGATATAACAACAAACACAAAACGACAAATAACCCCTCCTTCCTCACCCTTCCGATATCGAATAAAGCTTCAGGCTGTGCTGTGTAACTTACGGATAGCTCGGCCTGGTCCATATCCAGTGTGCGTCCAGGCAAGACACAAATGGCCTGCTCTGTCCGTCGGGTGGTCGAGTGTCGTCTGCTACTGTTGCTGTCAGTAGAAATATCGCTGGTTTAGATCAGTGATCGCGGTGCCCACTCCGCGCTGCATACAGGAAGTGGCCTGTCTTTTTCACGGGAGTTTTGCCAGCACGACAAACGCAGTTGAAAACTGAGTCAACTGAGTTCCAAACCGGTTTGCCGAAGTTAGCCGAACGTTCACGAAGACTGACAGGGCCCTCGCTGGGTCCTGCAAAGTTTTTTTAAAACACGTGCGGGGCGGAGTTTTTTGACTGTTTCTCAGCTTTAAAGGCCTTATCGCGGAAGCAAGAGCGCCGAGCTGAGTTGAGCTTGACGGTTGTGCTTCCAGCGAAAAGGTCTAGTGACTTTTGACCTATTAAGTTTGCTTAACTTTCGGCTGTATTGTATTGAGGACGCTAGTTCCATTATATAGTCGACTTTGTGTTGGTCGAAACATCGTTAGTTAAAGGAGCCTTGTGCTGTGAATGTCTAGTTTGCGAAAGCATTAATTTAATTCGAACTTGTCGTTCGTGTTCCCGCTGGGGAGTTTCAGTAACTTGCGAAATGTATTCATTTTTTCTCGATCTTCATTTGTGTGTTAGAAAGCATATTTGGTTGATCGTATATTTGATATTGTGCTAATTGAGATACTGTATTATTTAAAGAGCTATGTGCTGTAAGGGACTCTTCGCGGAAGCAAAGGCGTTGGTCTAACTGGCGTTAGCGCTTGACGCTTTTGCTTCCGTCGGGGTTCAGTGGTTTGAGCCTTAAGCTTTTCAGTCACAGTTTTCGGTTGTATTTTTGTTAAGGTTATTTGCTTTATTACATATTAGTTTTCTCAACCTTTGTTGTTTTAGGGATATTTAGTTTATTATGTATTTGTTATTTTGTATTGTGTATAGTGGTTATTCGGTTTGGGGAGTTTGGAAGTGTGTGTGGATGTGACGTGTGAGCGCGTGGTTAGGATTGAGTGAGAATAGTTGGTTATTGTTAGGATTTTATGTAATAAATGTCGTCGTCATTGTTCCTCTGGTGTTTTGTTAGGTTTGTGTTAGTGTGGGTCGGGTGTATCTCGAGTGGTAGCACTCATAGTTCGCGCCCAGCAAGCGGGGTCGTCACAATCTCTTTAGGCATAAGAATTTGGTAGCGTAAATTACGTGAATTTACAGACATCAGTAAAACTTAATTCTTGACTAAGTTTGGATCAAATGGTCAGTAAAGTGCATTCTATAGTTTACCCATGCCACTGTCCGAGCTACCCAAACAGAAAACAAAAATATTCGTAATAAAATCATTAAAAACCGGTCGATAACAACACTGTCCCAACAGACAAGCAATTTTTTGGCATGACTTTCAAGTAGGTCCCACAAAGAAACAGGAATATTTCTGGTTCACTATGTGTAATGGTCGGTGTACTGCAAACCAGTATCAATCAGATCATGTCTCAGGATAGAGACTGTGGCAAGCAACAGACACGTTAAGGGAAGAGTAGGAAAAAGGGGGGAGGGGGGTAAATTTGGCGTACGACAAGTTAAACTAAACTATAAACTTTATTTTTCCAAATACATGTTGCCACGTACAGGAAAATTTGTGTCGCCACCTCCGGGTGCAACTCGTAATCACCCACACTCGCACAACAGCTTACAAACAACGAATGGACAATGGCTCGGGACGGGTGAAGTTTACTCCCAGTCCTATCATCGGTGCTATTTATGGTGATGGTAGTAATTCTGTCTTGGTTGGGGGAGTGCTTCTGTCGCACGACAGATTTACTCCCCGTAAAAATCACGGAGTGTAGTGTAATATGCCCTTGTCACATGCCCATGCTGCACACATGCCGCCAGGTAAGCGAACAATCTCTTGAGCGGTACCCTATTTAAACCCCTATTTGCGCTTCGGTTTGAAATCGCTCGAAGATTCCGCAGGAAACATGATGCTGCACACAAACGGCACTAACAGTTCAAAAAGAAAACTGGTCTGCTTCAGCAGGCCAGTCTTCTTTATGAACAGTTAGTGTCGTTAGGAGAACAAGTAGCTTAAGTCTTATGGACAAGGACACAAAAGCCGTTATCACAAAAGCAAGCAGGTGCCCTGTCAGTAGTCATAGGCTATGTTGGGAGTTGCCACTGTGCAAATTGAAAGCGCTCCAGTGTACAGACCACTGGTATAACAATACAGCTAAAATTATTGTAAACACATGTACAGATTGCTACCTAGAATGAAGGACCCAGTTGACGGTGAGTCAATCAGTTTAAACCCCGACCCAAAATATGAGCGCCATGTGGCTCTTTCAGTAACTTGTGCTTGTCAGTTTTCATTTCCAAGTTATTCGTGGAAAACCGATAATGACGTCACTAAAACTCCGAACATCTCCAACAGGATGCCAGATAGAGTCATAGATAAGTAATCCAGACCAAAAAGATGACAGCCAAAAATGCAGAGAATAACCCAAAGAAGAAAGAAGCACGCTTAGAAATGACAGTTACAGCATAAATTGTGTTATAACGGTCTTTCCTAAGCTGCTTATTTCTTCGTTGGGTTATTCAGGCTCTGCACAGATAAGCATTCACGTTAACGCTTACCAGGATTCACAGCGGCTGCTACGCTAAAAGGCGGCATTCAATTATAAGCGACGTTTGTTATACTACGCGAAGTGCCAGACTTGGGTTTTAATGTAACATATCGACGAAGGGTTTGTTTTCACCCTAAGTTCATTTACAGGGGCATTTAATGTAGAATCCATTAATTAGAGTGGTTTCCAATGGCTTTACTATCATAAAATGACAGTTACTTTATTCTTATCATATTTTTAGTATTATTTTGTTTACTTTTCAGTCAAATCTGCTATCGTACAAATTCGTGTTCACTTCTGAGCCTAAGGTTCCTTCTTTGCCGTGTGGGTGCGAGTCGCATTAGCTTCGATCAGCAAATGATTCTTGATCTTTGTTTTGTTCGCCAGCGCCGCGGGGGCTGAAACAAAGATTTGTTATATCCGAAGTTTTGTTATATGCAGCCTTGTTATTAGCGGCTTGACCCATTCAGCCCTGACGCACTACAGCAGGAGATGGATCGACCATGATAATTCAAGTTTAGTGCCAGATTAGCTCGGCGCCTGTCGGCGCCAAGCTAATCTGGAACTGCCCTTGAATTATCATGGTCGAACCATCTCATGCAACTGGTGCATAGTCATTAGATGACGCCTCCAAAATTTGGGAATAACGGCCGTCGGGCTGGATAAGTTATACATTTTACAAAGACAATGAACAAATTTGGCCGGGACCTCCCCAAAATCTTTGTTATATCATGTCCGAACTCGTTATTAGCGAATTTGACTCTATTGTGTATCTGCTTAAAATTGCAGAAGGCCATCGGGCCGACGTTGGCCCGCGCACGCCCGATGACCTTTTGTGTATTGGGTTGTTCACGAGCGTTTTGTGATTGATTTGCAGTCGCATGGCTAATAATTCATCGGGCATAATTATAAATTACAGGAATGGCAGAAGCTATGCCAGTTACAAAGTGTAGTGCCATGTTGTCGTGTGCAGGATTTGAAACAATGAACTGGCTTCTAACAATCGCCGGAGCCCTTATCTTCGTTATCGCGTTCCAACACTTTGCGATCGACTCACTCCAACGTCAGGTGGATAAACTGGACACCAAACTGGACATGATGGTGTATCAAACGCAGGCAAACTCGGGGCTGAAAACACAAAATTTATTGGAACAAGTAATCAACATGCTGATACAGAAACCAGCGGAGCTGGCGAGGTCAGAGCCGCCAACTCATCCCGCTTGGTCCTTCGTGGAGTGGCTTGCGAGCTGGGTTATCCCCATGAAACGACACGCCTAATTAAATTAGCCACGAGTACACTGTACGGCTTTTATTTTATTCTTTAATATAGAGGACAACAACAACAACAACAACAACAACAACAAGTAATAGAATACCATTTGGGTCGGCTATTTAAAAATAAAAATGCATGTGAATATGTTGTGTACCGCTGCCGCATTTGTCGTAAACACTAAGCAGTGCGTTGACAAATTTGAAATATAGTGCACTGGCAGACCGTCGAAGTTGTTGAGTGCTTCAAATACGTTTGAACGTCGCATTAAATGATTATAGTTTGGAAGTGGAGTGATTGTATTCTATCATTCCTAGACAGACCTCGCCACTCTCAGGCTGTTTGATTCACAGTGATATATTTTATTACGTCGATAAATGTTTTCATTTTAATCAAGATTTAAGAAATTTATTGTCTATTAAAGGATATTTGTCTTTGCCTACGGAGCGTAGGCAAAGTGTGTGTTTTTATTTTCCTGCTAAGGCTGAACTAGATAAGCAGTGTGCGTGCGTTAAGTTGCTTCAGAATTGATGTACAGTCCTCATCCAGACCAAACAGGAGTACAGCGTAAACATGAAACAACTGACCAGTGTGTTTGTCTTTGTGTGTTTGTGTGGTGGTGGTGGTGGTGTGTGTGTGTGTGTGTGTGTGTGTGGGGTGCAATCACGATACGGCCGCAACACCAAGTGAGCAGGAATATATCGTCCCCTGTGTCAATTTTACATCATTATCAGCCTCTTTTCACAGAAAAAAATACTTTGCTTTCTCCGCCCGCAATACTAAGCGACATTACGGTTCGGCCCGGAAGTGGTAGGGCCAATGTTTACATGTCAGTACTTTTCTGTAGGCGGGGCACAGATTAGTCATGACTGTGACCAAAAGACTAGGGATCAGTTGCATGAGTGAGCTTAGTCAGCGGAGCACCTTGCTTAGTGGCTGGCGCAGGACTAAGCTCACTCATGTAGCTGGCCCCTGGTCATAATCCGCCAGCTGTAGGACACATTTCCAAGCTAGTATTTGCCAATCAACTGTCCTTACGCACTGCAGTGAGATTTTTGCATGGTGCTAAACATGGCTCAAATAATAATAATAATAATAATAATAATAATAAGGAATCATCACCACCAGAGATGAGCACAGCACTGTGAGCAAGAAAGCCCTGACACTGGCCATGCTCGAAGAAAAGTATCCCCAGGAAGCATGGATACGGGCATACACTGATGGATCAGCCACAGATGCAGTTCAGGATGGAGGGGCTGGGGTGTACATTCAGTACCCAAACGGAAAATGGCAGGCAGAGGCAGTACCAACAGGCCTTCACTGCACAAATTACAGAGCTGAGGTGGAAGCCCTAGTCCGCGCAGCTAACACCCTTAGTGGCACTGCAGACCCTGATGCCCAGATTGTCTTCCTTACTGATGCCATGTCTGTCCTTGAGGCAGCAACAGCAAGCAAACTGCCACGTCTACAAGAGGCACTGCAAAACATCAAGTGCACCAGACTGGTGCTGCAGTGGATCCCTTCACACTGTGGCATCTACGGCAATGAAGAAGCTGACAGAATGGCAAAAGTGGGCGCAGAGAAAGAACAAGATGAAAATGGAGTCAGCTTCACAGAGATGAAGTCCATCATTAAGTCTGTGTACAGACCACCACAACGGCCCCTAGACAGTTACCATCAGCTGTCCAGACAAGAGCAGGTGACCATCTTTCGTCTGAGGACCGGGCACAACCGACTCAATTTCCACCTGCACAGACGCTTCCACCTCGTGCCATCTCCCCTGTGCCCTTGTGGAGAAGCAGAGCAGACCGCAGAGCACATCCTCCAGGACTGTGGGAACCACCAGCCGCTGAGGGAGGAGATATGGCCGAAGCCCGCCACTCTACAAGAGAAACTGTACGGGCCTGTGGAGGCGCTACAGAAGACCACAGATTTCATTTTGAGAGCCAAACTCCAAGTGTGACGGCGTTCGAGAAGAAGAAGAAGATAAGGAAGATTTATAAGGCGCCAATACATGGTAAGATGCTCTAGGCGCCGTACATATGAACAAAACATACAAATATTACACAAAAAGTGACAAAGCCACATGTACAATTACACAAAAGAACAGAATTATGACTAAATACATGAACACTGCCGCTAGGACTACGATAGGTAGGTACTGACTATTGAAAATTAGGTGCAGTCCGACAAGGGTTCAAATTACACGTAATTTTCAATAGCCGGTACCTGCCTGCATAGGTCAGAAAATAGGGTGGTCATTATCTACGTGGAAATGTACCCTGAATCCCAATAAACGCCTATTCTCCACCTCAGTGTGCCAACTTGAAATTATCTTACGAACTGTATCGGCTTTAACACATTCTGCTCCAAGACCGAAATCCCCAAATGTTGAAGTTGCCCTCCGGAAACAGATCGAGTGTGATAGTCCAAGGGTTATGCCAAAACAGCTTGGCCCCTATGGGCGCCAAACGTCCGGCACAACCCTTGAACTATCACGCTCGATCCATGTCTTGCTGTGGCGTGTCGGGGCTGAATAATAACAATACCGGTTATTATATAGGCGCTTTTCCCAATTGTGTGAATCGGCTCAAAGCGCCGCGAAGTGAACCCAACACACACGCTCACGTGACACACACGCACACACATACACTCTGAAGACAAACACAGTACAAGACAAACACAGGACATTCACGTGGTGCGAAGGGTCAGCTCAGCTACTGAGGTTTAGGAAATTTTGATCGCTTGTATTTGAAAATTTATAAAGTGGCCTGAAACCAGTACCAAAGTAGAGGGGGAGGAAGAGCCGGCGTACCCGGAATGAGAACCCCCGACGAATGAGTTAAGCCGAGATGAAGCCTCGTGTAAATGGCTCGTATGACGTCCCTCATAGACAACAACTAGGTTTGGCGATAGACCGGATTCAATGACAGGGGGCTGGTACGTTACCAGGTAATATTCCTTTCCCTGATGTCAGTTCTTTTGATCATCTGTTGTGGTGTTGTTCACGAGCTTTTTATTTTCACTCGCAAGACTCCTAATTACGAAATTTGAAGTAGAATCGAGGAAGCTATGTCACAAACAATTGTTGCCTGGCTACCAGCGTAGTAAATCGTTACATCCTGAGGCCGATTTTTTAAACTGAAAAATTGCTTATTGTCCTATGAAGGCTACATTACAGATTAAGAGATAGATCAACCATTTTAGTTCAAGGGTGGTGCCAGAATAGCTTGGCCCCTCATGCCGCACTTGGCACTCTAGCACCACCCTTGAACTATCATATTCAAATTAATTTCAAGCATATCAGGATGAACAGGGATAAATCTATAGCCCCGGATAAGCTCGTCAAAATCATAAACACGGATATTAACCCCTTCACTGCCGAGAAAAATATAAACACGATCCAACTGCAAGAGGCATAGATCCTCATGAGCCCCCGCGACTGCGGGGGCTCATGAGGATCTATGCCTCTTGCTGAGGCCAATTTGTACTCGCGTTTCTTGTATCATGGACGGTGTTGGCTTTTGGTCGCTGAATGAACCAAGATTTCAGAGACAAAAACTGTACGTACAGTGGCAGGGAGGTGGGCCCATGCGCGATCATGAACCCAAGCGAAAGCCTCTTGCATTTTGGATGCTGTTTTTGCCGGGTGGCGAGAGCCCCAACACCGCACCTGCAGCAGGAGATGGACCAGCCATATTTATTCAAGTTCAGTGCCAGATTAGCTTGGCGCATGATGGCTCCAAGCTAATCTGGTACCGTCTACCCTTGAATTATCATGGTCGATCCATCTTAGTCTTGCAACCGACACATGGTTGTTTGTGTGACACCTCCAGAGTTTGAGAAATCAGGCTTTGGAGTAAAATGAGTTAAACCGATATCTGCCCTCTAGATTGTACACGCGCCTGTATTGTCAACACTCACAATGAACAGTGTATGCTAAATATAACTTGCACGGTTTCCCGATATCCACACGACGGCACAGACCATGGATACTACATTAAAATTGCAATGTCCACATACGGCTTTGCGTCAGTATACGCGTTCTACGAAAAGTACACGAAAAAAGAAAGTAAACAGCATCGTAAAGTGAAATCGCCCCAGCTAAGGCCTTAACCCTTTCACTGCCGATAAAAAATGGACACCACACTACTGCAAGAGGTATAGTTCCTCATGAGTCTCCGCAATTGTTGGGGCTCATGAGGATCTATGCCTCTTGCTGACTCCACTGTTTATCCGTTGTTCACTGGCGGCTGGAACTCTCTCGCGTTGAACGGACACAGATGTCAGGCGTACAATGTGCGCACAAAGAGGCAGTCAAGGGGTTAACCGCACTTTCTTTGTAACATCAATAGTAGGATATCATTTCGGCAACTGATGCCTCCATTTAAACCTTGCGCCATACCACCTCCGGCATGCCTAAAATGCTGGTTGCACAGTAGAATTCTTCTTAGAAGCACAGAAATTAAGTGTATACTATTAACGCAGCCTCTGTACTCCGGCTTTGCTGAATACGCAGTTTGTGTGCTTATAACCAGAGTCCTGAGGAGCACATTGGCCGCAGTACTGACGTACCAGCGGAAATTTGCTCATACCAGCACAGTTTCCTCGCGCTGGGACCATACGGCGTTGAGGCGCGTCCCCTGGGTGGTGGATAGGGGGTCCCTCGTGAGAGGGGTGCACCGAATGAAATAAGGTGCCGTGAAACAACATGGTCTAAGGGAAGGTGACCCCGACAGAAAACCCCTGGTCCTCCTAGTAAGGGGGTTGGGCGTGGGGGTAGCTTCCCCACCCTGCAAAAAAGGAAATAGCTACAAAAACGCCGACGAAAAGACTAACAGTAATTCCTTTCCTGGAGGAGGAAGGTTCTTCTACTAGAAGACTTATGACGTCCTGTGGTGAAAGCCGGAAGTCTTCGGAAGCCACAGGACCGAGCCGCCTCTCTCTATCCAGGGATACAACCATGGGCACATGGAACGTCAAGACCATGTACCAGAGCGGCAAGGCCGCCCAGATAGCAGCGGAAATGCAAAAGTACAACCTTTCCCTGCTAGGCATCAGTGAAGCCAGATGGACGCAGTCTGGCCAGAAAAGGCTGTTAAGTGGGGAGATGGTTCTGTATTCAGGTCATGAAGAGGAGAATGCCCCCCATACAGAAGGAGTAGCACTCATGCTGTCACCAGTGGCACAGAGAGCGCTGATGGGCTGGGAACCTCTTGGGCCAAGAATTATAACAGCAGCCTTTAGAACCAAGAAAAAGCTCAAGCTGAACGTCATCCAGTGTTATGCGCCCACCAATGACAGTGACGAGGAAGAGAAACAAGAGTTCTACGACCGACTCCAGAGTGCCGTGGACAAATGTGCGGAGCGAGACATCACCATCGTCATGGGCGATTTTAATGCCAAAATAGGGGAGGACAACACCGGATACGAAGAGGTGATGGGGAGACAGGGACTAGGCTCGGAGATGAGTGAGAACGGGGAGAGGTTTGTAGACTTTTGTGCTCTAAACCGACTTGTCATTGGAGGCAGCATCTTCCCACACAGAAGAATACACAAAGCAACTTGGGTCTCACCTGACCATACAACAGAGAACCAAATAGACCATATCTGCATTAGCAAGAAATTTAGAAGATCCCTTCAAGATGTTCGAGTGAGGAGGGGAGCAGATGTCGCCTCAGACCACCATCTGCTTACCTTAAGAATGAAGCTCAAGCTAAAGAAAAGCCGCACAGAGACAACAAGAAGACAGCGCTATAATGTAGGCCTCCTGAGAGAAACTGGAGTTAGAGAAGAGTTCAAACTGGTGCTGTCCAACCGGTTTCAAGCGCTACAGGAGCTAGTAAATGAAGAGGAGGCGGTCACCACAGAGCAGCAGTGGAAGGCAGTTAGAGAGGCGCTGAACTCAACCTGCAAAGACACTGTAGGGTTCAGGAAACACCACCACAAGGACTGGCTGTCGGCACAGACCTTGAAGAAGATAGAAGCGAGGAAGCAGAAGAAAGCAGCGGTCAACAACAGTCGCACGAGAGCAGCCAAAGTAAGGGCACAGGGGGAATACTCGGAAGCCAACCGCGAGGTGAAGAGGAGTATCAGGGCAGACAAGAGGGCCTACACAGACAGCCTGGCAGCAGAGGCAGAAAAGGCAGCAGGCAGCGGCAACATGAAACAGCTCTACGACATTACCAGAAGATTGTCGGGTAAGCATGGCCATACAGAAAGACCAGTAAAAGACAAAGAAGGCAAGCCTATTGCAGACAGAGCAGACCAACTCGACAGATGGGCCGAGTATTTTGAAGAGTTACTGAACAGACCTAGCCCACCCGACCCCCCCGACATCCAGCCGGCAGAGACCGACCTACCCATCAGCTGTGACAGACCCAGCCGGGAAGAGATCAGAAAAGCAGTGGCATTTTTGAAGAATGGCAAAGCAGCAGGGCCAGATGGCATCCCAGCGGAGTCTCTGAAAGCAGACCTAGAGACAACAGTTGAGATGCTGTACCCACTGTTTGGAAAGATCTGGGAAGAGGAGGTGATGCCAGCTGACTGGAAGGAGGGATACCTAATCAAGCTTCCCAAGAAAGGCGACCTCAGCAAGTGTTCCAACTACAGAGGAATCACCTTGCTGTCAGTACCAGGAAAGGTCTTCAACAGGATCATCCTAGAGAGAATGAAGAGCTCCGTTGACCCCCAGCTGAGAGACCAGCAAGCAGGATTCAGGAAGAACCGATCATGTACAGACCAGATCGCCACTCTCCGCATCATCGTGGAACAGTCTCTGGAGTGGAGCTCCCCGCTGTACGTCAACTTTGTGGATTATGAGAAAGCATTTGACAGCGTGGACCGAGAGACTCTGTGGAAACTCCTACGACACTACGGTGTACCCACAAAGCTCGTCCGCCTGATCAAGAGCAGCTATGATGGCATGACATGTCGCGTGATCCACGAAGGGCAGTTCACCAGAGAGCTCCAGGTCAGAACTGGTGTCAGGCAGGGGTGTCTGCTGTCTCCGTTCCTCTTCCTACTGGCCATAGACTGGGTCATGAAGATGACCACAGAGCACAGACGAAGTGGAATACAGTGGACACTGTGGACACAGCTTGACGACCTCGATTTTGCAGACGACTTGGCATTACTGTCCCACACTCACCAACAAATGCAGGACAAGACCACGAGGCTTGCTGACATCTCGTCCCAAGTGGGCCTCACCATTCACAAACAGAAAACAAAGACAATGAGGCTGAACGCAACCAGGGAAGAACCAGTCTTGCTTGCTGGCACCCCGTTGGAGGAGGTGGAGTCCTTCACCTATCTCGGGAGCATCATAGACAAAAAAGGCGGCACTGATGCAGATGTCAGAGCACGAATCGGTAAAGCCAGAGCAGCCTTTCTCCAGTTGAAAAAAGTGTGGAGTTCCAGAGAGCTGTCACAACACACCAAAGTCCGGATTTTCAACTCCAATGTAAAAGCAGTTCTCCTATATGGAGCAGAGACATGGAGATTGACAAAAACCACAGTCAACAGAGTACAGACCTTCATGAACAGTTGCCTTAGAAGAATTTTGAAAATCCACTGGCCAGAGAAGATCAGCAACGTCAGACTCTGGGAGAGAACAGAGCAGATAACAGCAGAGAATGAAATTGGGCGAAGAAGATGGGGATGGATCGGTCACAGTCTGAGAAAGCCAGCTTCCAGTATCACTAGGCAGGCATTGTCATGGAACCCCCAGGGAAATAGGAAAAGAGGTAGGCCGAGAAACTCCTGGCGTCGAGACCTCCAAGCAGACATCAAGAGACTGGGAACCACCTGGAGTAGAATCGAAGGAGAAGCACAGGACAGGAGTTGCTGGAGGTCTCTCGTCGACGGCCTATACCCGGGTAGGGGTGACAGGCGTAAGTAAGTAAGTAAGCACAGTTTGCTCACGTCATATTTAACTCATTCAGCCCGACGGCCGTATTTCCCAAATTTTGGAGGCGTGATCTAATGACTGTGCACCTGTTGCAGGAGATGGATCGACCATGATAGATCAAGGGCAGTGCCAGCCGATTAGCTTGGCGCCGACAGGCGCCAAGCTAATCTGGCACTACCCTTGAATTATCATGGTCGACCCATCTCCTGCTGTAGTGCGTCAGGGCTGAATGGGTTAATGCGATCTGTTCAGTGGCAGGGCTTTGATTGCTAAATTTCGCCGATGCAACACGTTACCAATGTCAGTTCTAACTCAGACTCCGAAAAGCCTAATCATTTTGATTCGATGGAATGTGAGCGCGCGCTCTTCTCGTTTCGGTCCCCTTTTTCAGTTCAGCCGAGCGGTTTGTTTATAATTGCTGTCATCGCGTCTAATACACTATGGAAGGCAGTCACTGAATCAGCTCGCGCAGCTTCTTGTATGTAAGGACCAGCATAATGATAGAGGCAGGCAAGAGTCAGGATTCTCATGAGCTTTCGTATCTGCGGGCGCCATGAGGATCTATGTTTATTCCAGACAGGAGGTGTTTATCATTGAGTGTATCTCGGACAGTGTGATAGTGGTCCTTTCTACAGATGAGAAAAGGCATAGATCAGTCATCAAAAGTCCGCCACGCAAGTTACAGAAACGTGACCCATGAGAATCTGTGCCTAAGTTTTGCTTTTTCAGTTCACACAATTTTAATTTCCAGGCTGAGTGGGGGAAAGGGAGGGAGATGCGCTATTGTGGTTTGCAGTGAGTTTCAGCCGTTTCTTTTGTTTTTCAGTAACCGTACATCAATGACCATATTATAAATGAACACACTCCCCCCCCCCCCCCCCTCTTTTGTTCTGGTAAAGACAGTCGGGTTCACTACGGAATATACTTGAATCTGCTGAGGCACATATCATTCTGAAAACTCAGAAATTTAAAAGCCAGGTTACAAATTTAAAATATATACTGACACAGTTCTCCAAAATGCCTAATCATTTTCATTCGATGGAAAAATGTGAGCTCTATCTATTTTGTTTCTGTCCCCTTTCTTCAGCCGAGCGGTTTGTTTATAATTGCTGTCAACGCGTCTATTACACTATGGAAGGCAGTCAGTGAATCAGCTCGCGTAGCTTCTTGTATGTAAGGACCAGCATAATGATAGAGCCAGGCATGAGGCATGATTCTCAAAGTTTTCGCATCTGCGGGCGCCATGAGGATCTATGTTTATTCCAGACTGACAGAAGGTGCGTATCAGTGAGTGTATCTAATTCAGTGTGATAGTGGCCCTTTCTACTGATGAGAAAAGGCATAGATCCTCAGAAGTCCGTCATGCAAGTTACAGGATCGTGACCCATGAGAATCTGTGCCTAAGTTTTGCTTTTTCAGTTCACACAATTTTAATTTCCAGGCTGAGTGGGGGAGGGTGAAGGGAGATGCGCTTATTGTGGTTTGCAGTGAGTTTCTGCCGTTTCTTTTGTTTTTCAGTAACCGTACATCAATGACCATATAAATGAACACACTTTCACGCCTTCTATCGTTCTGTTAAAGACAGATTCGGGTTCACTACGGAATATACTTGGATCTGCTGAGGCACATTATTATACGGGCAGAAATTTAAAAGCAAGGTTACAAATTAAAAATATATACTAAACTGGGCTTGGATAGGGCTATTATTTGGTTGAGGGCTGGGGACAGTACAAGGCTTTAGCCAGCCTTGAAGGCCGCTTTCATCGGAACTGCCGTCAGATGGTATGGCAAAAGGTTCTCTGTTCCGTCTGATGTGCACAGAGACAAATGAACCTATCAAGAAACATTCATTCCACCGTTACCGCATACTTTCACGAGGATAAATATATACTTGTTTTTACATCAGACGGATGGCATTCACTGCCTAGCAATGTTCGCCCATAACCAAAGACAAAACTCCCCAAGAGGCATATATATATATCTTCATGAGTTCCGCGCAGAGTGCGGGGGCTTGTGAGAAGCTACATGTACTATATGTATCTTGGTGGCTAGTCGGCGGCCGACATCTGCCCGATGGCGGCATTCGCGAGCAGGCACACATAGCAGAGGCTTTCCGCTGGTTTTTCAGCGTGTAAAAGAGAAGAGCAGGAACGCTTTTCATATTAGGACATTGAGACTGGAAGATTTATAAAGGAGATACTGCGAACTATTAACCCTGTACGATCTGGATTAGCTCTCTTTACTTCCTATCCCCCCTACCCCCCCCCCCCCCCCCCACTAGCGTCTGACAACCCCTCCCCTCCCTGTAATCAGCACGTTACAAACTGAAATAAATCAAGCTGTACACGGCCCGCGGCTAGACACCCGAGCTATGCACACTCACACCACAACACAGACAAACGACATCTCGATGACTAGGCACGAAAAACAACCTGAAATAATATACCTTTAATGGGGAATATCCGAAATTACGTAAACTTAGAGATCAGTATCATCTTGCTTTCTAAAGAGTGCTTCATACACCCGAGTCACATGACGGTGGTCGGGTACGCTGACTGAGGTACACTGAACTCTGATGGCGGCATATGAGCTTCGTCTTGTCCTGCACTTTGCAGTCACCATGATCACATTTTGTGCCGCAGTACATAAAACTTAATAATAATTGCATTCTAAACTGAATTGAGGGACGTTCTTAGTCGAGACTGAGTTGCCGCGTGAGGACTGCAGCACTGTTCAGTCATGAGGCCCACCACGATACTTCGGCCCCAGTACGCAACAGGCTCTCGGGCCGAAGTCAGCCCCACTTGGCCCGCGCATGTGCGCAGGACCACTGCGGCCGACTTCGGTCCGATAGCCTTTTGCGTACTGGGTCAAGGGTAGTGCTAGAACAGCTTGGCGTGTATAGGCTGTTGGAATTTCCCGATGAAGTCGACTAGTCTACGTTACAGTTAGTGAGACATACCGACCATGGAAGTTCAAGGGTGGCACCAGAAACTGAAGTGTCCATGGCGCCTCTAGGCGCCAAGCTAGCGATTCCCAGTTTTGTCACCATCCTGAAACTATCGGAAAATATGTCGGACGCTTGAACGCCCCAAACTATTTTGGCACCACCCTTGAACAACATGGCAGGCCGGCGCCTTGCGTGACCTCTGAACTTGTTTATTCATGATCATTCGATTGAAGTCACATTTTTGCAGTGTGTTGCAGCTGAATTAACTGCCAGTTGCCACTGGTTACCATGGCTGGGCAGAGACAAGGAAATCAGACGGATATGTTGGTGCCAATAGTGCTAGCAGTGGTCACTGATCTCAGCTATGTTATACTACACCTACAGGGGCGTGTTGGACAGTATTAGGCGCGTGTTGGGCAGTATTAGGAGAAAGCTCCGCGATATTGGCATTTTCGTTGCTGGTATGCTGTTTGCAGCGTGCCTTTACGCCCTGAGCAGTGAGCGCAAACGGTGAACGAAATTCAGCTGAGCATTTCTGTTATCACCGCCTGCACTGAACATATTAAACAAGACTTCAATAAATATTAAACGTGAATACTTTTTTCTCTACAACTACTAAACGTGAGTCCTTGCCGGTTTTCTGTGTGTTAGAATGTTCGAACACTACGTATGATCCGCGATTTGCGTCACGGGCCAGAACAGCAAGACAGACACACGTGGACATCGTTCTGCTTTTAACGTCCAAACGGCTTCTGTGGACCTACCCAGTGAACATAGGTTCGTGAGGCCGACGTCTGTCGCAGTAGCCGGACCTGCGCGGCACAACTGAATGTGCGCGGGTCACTCAAGTGCATCGGCGATGTCGGCCTGAGGAATTGGAAATCAGCCCAGTATGATAATCGACGAACATGCCCAGGCCAATCGCCGTTCTACTCATCGCGTTTTCAAGTCAAAACAAAGACGCCAAATCCGTCATGGCCAACGCGCATGACAACTCTGCATACTTCCGCTGACCTTCTGTGACCTTCATCGCTCGACCGAGGCATCGCAAATGAGTGAGTATAAAAGCCTCTAGTAACTACTGTACCCGATCGTGGGTTCGAATCCCGTCCCGGCCCCGGTAGCTGGACTCACAATCCAGGGGGAAAAAAACGGATTTGTTCAATAGCATGTCCGTTGAAAGGTCCTGGTAAATAAAAGTGGCACAGTTGGAGTGCGCCTGAGTTGATCAGTGTTCAGGTCGTATTCCATAGGCAATAGATTTCCCTGTCCCCCATAACCCGCCCGTCAGGGCCGTCCATGATCACCTTGGTGCTGTGGACGTTAAACCCGAGCTAACCAACCAACCTGTACCCGTCCCGGCCCCGGTAGCTGGACTCACAATCCAGGGGGAAAAAAACGGATTTGTTCAATAGCATGTCCGTTGAAAGGTCCTGGTAAATCAAAGTGGCACAGTTGGAGTGCGCCTGAGTTGATCAGTGCTCAGGTCGTACTCCATAGGCAATAGATTTCCCTGTCCCCCATATAACCCGCCCGTCAAGGCCGTCCATTATCACCTCGGTGCTGTGGACGTTAAACCCGAACTAACCAACCTGTACCACGTTCAAGAGTCCGAAATAGCTCAGGCGGTTACGCGTCGGAGCAGGAGAGCAAAGGGAATCGCCGGGTCGTGGGTTTGAATCACGTCCCGGCCCCGGTAGCTGGACTCGCAATCCAGGGGGAAAAACGGATTTGTTCAATAGCATGTCCGTTGAAAGGTCCTGGTAAATCAAAGTGGCACATTTGGAGTGCGCCTGAGTTGATCAGTGTTCAGGTCGTACTCCATAGGCAATAGATTTCCCTGTCCCCCGTCAGGGCCGTCCCCATCCATGATCACCTCGATGCTGTGGACGTTAAACCCGAACTAAACAACCAACCTGTGCCACTTAGAGCCCGAAATAGCTCAGGCGGTTAAGCGTCGGAGCAGGAGAGCGAAGAGAATCGCCGGGTCGTGGGTTCGAATCCACGTCCCGGCCCCGGTAGCTGCACTCACAATCCAGGGAAAAAAGACGGGCTTTTTCGATAACATGTCCGCTGAAAGTTCTGATAAATCAAAGTGGCACAGTTGCAGTGCGCATGAATTGATTAGTGTTCAGGCCGTAATCATAAGCAATAGATTTCCCTGTCCCTCATAACCCGCTCGTCATGGCCGTCCATTATCACTTCGGTGCCGTGGACGTTAAACCCCGAACTAACCAACCAACCTGTACCACGTCGAGTCCGAAATAGGTCAGGCGGTTAAGCGTCGGAGCAGGAGAGCGAAGGGAATCGCCGGATCGTGGGTCCGAATCCCCGTCCTGGCCCCGGTAGCTGGACTCAATTTCCAGGGGGGAAAACGGATTTGTTCAATAGCATGTCCGTTGAAAGGTCCTGGTAGATCAAAGTGGCACAGTTGGAGTGCGCCTGAGGTGATCAGTGTTCAGGTCGTACTCCATAGGCAATAGATTTCCCTGTCCCCCATATAACCCGCCCGTCAGGGCCGTCCGTTATCACCTCGGTGCTGTGGACGTTAAACCCGAACTAACCAACCTGTACCACGTTCAAGAGTCCGAAATAGCTCAGGCGGTTACGCGTCGGAGCAGGAAAGCAAAGGGAATCGCCGGGTCGTGGGTTCGAATCCCGTCCCGGCCCCGGTAGCTGGACTCGCAATCCAGGGGGAAACGGATTTGTTCAATAGCATGTCCGTTGAAAGGTCCTGGTAGATCAAAGTGGCACAGTTGGAGTGCGCCTGAGGTGATCAGTGTACTCCATAGGCAATAGATTTCCCTGTCCCCGATAACCCGCCCGTCAGGGCCGTCCATTATCACTTCGGTGCCGTGGACGTTAAACCTGGAACTAATCAATCAATCTGTACCACGCCTGATTTTTGTAAGATCTGAGTGTTTGTTGAAGTATACGTTTTATGTTTATATATATAATATATATATTTATTGACGTCCCATGACCGTTAGTTTTCAGCGTCATCGAGCTAAAGGGTCAGTATCAGTTGCCATCATTCACCGATTATTCAAACTTGTAATGCTAGCGAAATTAAGTAGCCTACCCGAGAACAGTAAGCTTTTGTCGAAAACAGAGAACTAACTTTCACACATATGCTGTCTTCTTGTTACCCTTGACCTTCCCTCCCCCCCCCCCCACCCACCCCACCCAAAAAAAATCATAACAAACAACAACAACAACAACAACAAACAAACAAACATGGGAGTCGGGGACGTCCAATGAATAGGAAACCTTCATGAACAACCTGTTAAGTTTTACTCAAAACCAGAGGGGAGGCAACCGATGGGATATAGATAGAGAACACACACTAAAGGAAATCACTCAGCGCTGGACGAACAGATCCCCTGTTCCCGGCCTCCTTATAAGATCCCATGAACCTCCTCCTTTTAAGATCCCCTGACCCCATCATAAGATCCCCTGACCCCATCATAAGATCCCCTGACCCCATCGTAAGATCCCCTGACCCCCTCGTTACAAGATCCCCTAACCCACTCATAAGAAGGGAGTCATCGGATCTTGTAATGAAGGGGTCAGGGGATCTTCCTGTTTGTTTGCGCAGCGCTGAGTGTATCCATCAGGGACCAAACTAATGCAGTTTCAACAGCAAGGATTGTGACTGATCTGGTGTGAATGTCTGTCTTTTGCCGCCTTCCCATTGTCGAAATGTGCCCTTGCTGATGGAAGAGGAGACGACCGATGTGCGGAGCTTGATGCAAACGACTGGAGAAACCGGCGACACACTGTAGACGAAACTAGACAGGTCAGAGAGGACTCATCCAGTCTGGCTCTTTTTCCCGCTGTGGATCGTGAACTGGTTTTGTCCCCAGAGGACGACGACTTGAGATTGCCTGTGAAGACTGTCATTCTTCTTCCTGCTCCGCGTATTTTGTAATGATTCTGACTTAACCCCCTTGTGCATGCAAACACCAGTCCTGCATACACAAGGGTGTTAAAAGAGTCAGATGCTATCATTGACCTCTAAGCTAAATTTAGAAATTCTCCTCTAACAGACTACAGAACAAATTTAGGAGTCAAATCGACCATGATACTTCAAGAGAATATCAAAAATATGTGCCGGGTCGCCACATTCCTTCTACGATTGAAAAGAAGATAAGTAGCGACTGATCTCTCTGTTTGTCTATTTTGACAAAGGGTATTTACCCGAAATATTAATAAATTGTGTTGTAACTGTCTTTTCTAAGCGTGTTTCTTTTTGCGTTGGGTACTTCTTTGCATTTTACCCGCTTGGCAGTCACCTTTTTGGTCTGAATTAATTTTTTTTTGTATCTCTCTTAGTGTTGGATGTGTGTTGCTAAACGGTCTTAGGTTTATTTAGCGTATTAAACCGGCTGGCGACATACATTCAATATTCTGTTCATTTCTTTTTTCACAAGCAGTGCTGGCACATCCTGAGAAAGTCTCGTTGCTGTCGGGACGTTCAGCTATGTACAAACATATCAATGGCTTAAAAAAAGAAACGGAACCAGTCGATAAAACATTATAAATTGGTACCCTCTGTGGTACACATCCTTGGAGAGTCACCCATTTATATGTTCTATTGATTGGTTCCGTTTCATTTTTAAGACATTCTACCCCCAGGACCGAAATCTCCAAATGTTGAAGTTGCCCTCTGAAGGACTGTGGTACAATGCTAGAGACAGATCGAGCATGCTAGTTCAAGGGTGGTGCCAGAATAGCTTGGCGCCGATGGGCTACTATGGAATAATGAGCACGAAGGCCTGTTGCAAGACTGCATTACAGTGCAAAAAAACACAAATCGACCATGACGGTTAAAGGGTCGGTGCCAGAATAGTTTGGCGTCAAGAGGCCCCGTGTGGCAAGACCACTGGGGCCAGTTGCATGAGCGAGCTTAATCCTGCACCAGCCTCTAAGCTAGGTGCGCGCTGTAGCGGCGCACCTTGCTTAGTGGCTGATGCAGGACTAAGCTCGCTCATGCAGCTGGCTCCTGGTGGTCAGGTCTCACCTTGTTTGAAGAGTTTCGATCTCATAACGCCAGAGAGGCCGGCCAGACTTTCATTGACGCGGCTCACTCGAACAATGCTTGAATACTCCAGATTGGCCATCTGACTTTTCATAGCGGCCAGCACGGCCTGTAGGTTCTGGATGGTCACCGCCCGCTGTTGCTGGACAACGGCCTCAAGAGCCGTGCCACTCAAGTCGTCACTGAGATCTCCTCCGTCTTCCCGCGTGCGCTGGTCCAGCCAGGACGGACACAATGACAGCCAAACACATGCACGTGTATGTCACGGACTGTGGCCTCACTCACAGAGCCATTCTTCCTCGATGTCCCTGGTCACGGTCGACTCTGCTTATACCTGTTATGAACGACCATCCTTATGAGAGCTTACCTGACATTAAAGACCATTATTCAGGTGAATGATGTTCTTTAATGACAGGTGACGATATTTTCCCTTCTAGACTCCTCCTGAGAGAGCATCTGTGTTTTAAGACCATTTTTCTTGCAAAAGTGTGGTTGCTTCTAACAGGTTCTACTGTAGCGAGGTCGGATGAATATGCAAGTCGAAAACAGCATTATTTTGTTTTCCTGCAGATTTTCAGTCCGACCACATCTTTTCTGTACTGCACAGCTGTTTCTCAGGGCAGCGAAGGGCGGGTATTATGATGAACAGCTCTCTACTTTAGTTATTTCAGTCCTGTGAATGTTTGAAATTTGTGACCGCTGCTTCCGAACCTAGGCCAGACTTTCTTGGCTTAACCCCTTCAGTAATGAGGCCGGATAACAATCATCAGCCATCTGCAAGAGGCATAGATCGTCACGAACCCCCGCGGACGCGGGGGTTCATGAGGATCTAAGCCTCTTGCTGTCTCAAATCAAAACCTACGTTTTTAGTATGCATGGTTTCAGATGTGTAATTCATGTCCACTGGCGCTAAAGGGGTTAAGAATCGATTAGATCGATTAGACTATTATCGCCGACCATTTTACTCGATAGAAAAAAAATGTTGATAAGAATTCTTCACAGAACTGTGTACTATGAGTCTATACACGCAGGGCCCTATCAGCGAGAGCAATACAAACATATCGCTGCCTAAGTAAACACTGGCCTCCCTTTCCTGTGTGCATGAGCGAGAAAGATCAGACTTATCACTTTTAATCTTTTCTGCAAGGTGACAAATGAGTGGAGTGTAGATTTGAGCGGATTAACAAAGGATTGTAAGGCATGAAGCTCAAATATATGGCTGTGAATTAGCCAACACCCGTGCCTGTTTCAAGCTCAGATGTTTATACTGCTTCTTATCATGCATTGACATTCCCATTACTTACTGTAAGAGGCTGCGATGTGTATCGATGTTCAACATGTAAAAAAAAAATACCGTACATTGTACAGTGACTGGGGGAAAAAAATACAATACATTAACCCCTTCACTGCCGAGAAGGAAATGAACACCACACTACTGCAAGAGGTATAGATCCTCATGAACCCCCGCAATTGCGGGGGCTCATGAGGATCTATGCCTCTTGCTGAAACCACTTTGGATGATCCATTGGAGTTCACGGGTTGGAATTCACAGGACGGCTAGATCTCTTTCGCGTTCAACTGACACATTTCAGACGTGCAATGCACGTGCAGTGACACTGAGTGAAATCGTTAACAGACATCTCGTTTACAGTTACATCCGGTGAAAAACAATTTGTTCTTTCCTATGCTGATCTTCCTGTGCTGTCTGGGGTGTAGAGATACGGTGACATAAAAAGATCTCAGACGAGGTATAGGTCGCTGTCAACTGTCTCACACACAACAAGATGGAACGCCGCGTGAGGAAAGGGGAGTGAGGGGGGTGTTTTGCGAAATGAAGGTGAAGGAGAAACGCATATATGTATACTTTTAACTTGTCTGCTACTAACCATACCCCTCGGCGAAAAAAAGACGCGTCAGTAGTTGCGCGTCCTTTCTGCCGAGCCGGCGGTATCGTCAGCAGCAGTCAGGGTAGATAGGTTGTACATTGATTAACGTCGCGACAGCAACAAGACTTTCTCAGGACGTGAGCAGTCACTGATGGGGCTGAATCGGCAGGCCCAAAGGAAAGTTTGGCCAAGTAAGAAAAAAAAAGGCGGGTACCCAACGGCGGCCGACGTCGGCCAGATGGCCTTTTGCGCACTGGGAAGATACTTTTCGCGTCCACAGGCTGGAGCAGAAAGACGTGCCTTCATGATGTCAGTGTATCATTCTACAATATTCATTTCCGTTAGTCACTGTTGGGTATTGTTTCGAGTGACTAGAAGAATACATATTGTTCATTAATCCCTTCACTGCTGAGAAAAAGAAAACACAATCGAACTGCAAGAGACATAGATCCTCATGAGCGACAGCGGGGGCTCCTGAAGATCTATGCCTCTTGCTGACACAAAGTTGTATCCATGCTACTTGGACGGCCTTGGCGGCTTTCGGCCGTTGAATGAACACAAAATTTCAGGAACAAAATTGTACTTACAGTGGCAGGGAAGGTGGTGATACACGTTATGAAAACGCATTTTTCTACCCGTATTCTGTGGACATGCCCAGAGAAGGGATGGCCAACACCCCTTCCCCCCCCCCCCCCGCCCCACCACCACCGCCACCCCACCCTCCACCCCAGCCCCACAACCCCTGGCCCAGCCCTTCACCTCGGGGTTCACTGGAAGTGACGTATGTGGCAAGTTGAAACTTGTGACTACAGATTCGAAAGAAAGTTACATGTTTGCAAAGCCGGCTCTCAAGCGCTTCTGTGTATTTTATGACTGTGCAGAAACCTACATGTGAAACGTTCACGTAAACCTGACTAGTGACAGCTGATATACTGCAGATCTCGTTTGCATTGATGAATACTGTGGCGGGTTATTCTTCCAACAGGAAGCAGCGTAGCGTACGAATTAATATAAAACATGTGAAGTGCAGGCTTAACGCCACAAGGTGCAAATCTCATCACGGGTAACACCACCCTTTGAGCTGTCACGCTGAATATGCTGACGCACAAAAGAAATGCGACATTTCTTTTGCTCGTCAGTATACTTCTCTAAGAGAAAGCAAAAAAAAAAAAAAAAAAAAGGAAAAGTAGTCACAGTGCAGATCACGTCAGGAGGTTTTGACAAGTGATTGTCATGGTGACAAACCAGGAGTAACGAGCTCTGGACAGACTCTCGTCAGACCGCTAATTAACCCACTTAACCCCAAGGCCGCATTTCCCAAATTTTGGAGGTGTCACCTAACGACTTTGTCAGTACTCAGTGGTTGCATGACTGAGATGGCTCGACCATGATAATTCAAGGGTAGTACAAGATTGGCTTGGCGTCTGATGGCGCCAAGCCAATCTGGCACTACCCTTGAATTATCATGGTCGACCCATCTCCCGCTGTAGTATGTTGGGGCTAAATGGGTTAAAGACACAATTTCAGAGTCGCTGTCGTCAAACACTAACACTTCCTCGATGAGGCCTACCCTGATAAACCAGTTTCCTGCAATCGACGCAGGAAGGGAAATGGACAATAAGAAAACAGGTCACATTGGCCTTTATATTACAGTTCCTGATTTCTTCCAGGGCCGGTACCAAAGATCACGGTGGTAAAGCTTACCCCGGAATTACTCCCTCAGTTTGGAGCTGGAGCTGATGTTTGTCAGCAAGACTGAGGTATAGATTCTCATGAGCCCCTGCAACAGCAGGGGCGCATGAGAATCTATGCCTCTTGCAGATCGAAGGACTTGGACCAGGGATGATGGACGGACCGCATCGAGTCATGCAGACAACACACATCATTGCTTTCGGTCGCGGCAGTGAAGACTTAAAACCCAACAGTCTCCTCCGCCAGAAAAACAGCAATGTAAAAGTTGGCAGAAAGATTGAAGCGCAGAATTTCGGGAGGCCCTGCCGTAAAAGGATCTATGTCTTTTGTGATAATTATGCAGTGGGCTTGCTGTGGAAATGGCAAAAAAAAAAAGGGCACGCACCTTCTAACACGCTGATAGGAAAGTTTCCACGTGTCATCTACAGCTATTACACTCATGCACAAGCTCACCCCTCCCATCCACCACCCACCACCCAGCCCCTATCCATGGGCCGTGGTGTCATGTGTCGCGTAGGTGTAACCCCGTTACATAGGTGTAACCCCGTTACATCTCGTCGACTCATTGAACCCAAAAGGTCGAAATACCCGAATGTGGGTGTTGTCCTCTGAAGGCCATATGCTAGGCCGCCTAGGACACAGATCCTCCCTGACAGTTGGCGAGGCAGTCACCGAGAGGAGGGACCCTCGTAGTCAAGGCGGAGGACCCCGAAAAGTACGGGCAAACATGTCCGGTATCTGCAAGAGGCATAGATCCTCATGAGACAACGCAGGGAGTGGT
>BTPG01000002.1:125888449-126035949 GCA_036245525.1 Semisulcospira habei | reverse complement strand
TCATACACTGAAATGCTCTCTGTTTTGTTCTCTCAGTCTCTGTCTGTCTGTCTGTCTGCCTGTGTCGTCTGTCTGTCTGCCTGTGTCGTCTGTCTGTCTGCCTGTGTCGTCTGTCTGTCTGCCTGTGTCGTCTGTCTGTCTGCCTGTGTCGTCTGCCTGCCTGCCTGCCTGCCTGCCTGCCTGCCTGCCTGCCTCTCTCTCTCTCTCTCTCTCTCTCTCTCTCTCTCTCTGAAGTGAATTTTCACTATGATCCAAATGATTTGCTTCGTATATAGGTCAAGTTATCATTAGCGCGTGTCTGTGTGTGCGCGCGAGCGTGTATGTGTGTGCGCGCGTTGCGTGTACTTTCTGTTTTTCGTTTGTTTTTCTATGACCGAATGAATGAATGAATTTAGTTTAATGTCTCTTCATGTTTAATGTCTCCTAATTTTTCTTTGTGTAATTTGGTACTATTAGTATTACAATTGTTATCCTGTGTTTGTAGAGTAGCAGCGGCAAGTATGAAAAATGGCACACGTGCTAATTACTTCATCCGTTGAGAAATAAATAATAAATAAAGTTTCATTTCATTTCATTTCGTTTCTCCCAACTTTATTCCATTTTGCTACTTTTGCATTTACTTAGGTGTTGGTTTCGCCTAGACACTGTGTGAAATACTAAACTATCACCTGGCAAGACAATCATACACTAAGCACGTGACCTGAACTGCCACCGCGCCTAGACACTGAAACACTAAACTATCACCTGGCAAGACAATCATACACTAAGCACGTGACCTGAACTGCCACCGCGCCTAGACACTGAAACACTAAACTATCACCTGGCAAGACAATCATACACTAAGCACGTGAACTGCCACCGCGCCTAGACACTGAAACACTAAACTATCACCTGGCAAGACAATCATACACTAAGCACGTGAACTGCCACGGCGCCTAGACACTGAAACACTAAACTATCACCAAGCAAGACAATCATACACTAAGCACGTGAACTGCCACCGCGCCTAGACATTGAAACACTAAACTATCACCAAGCAAGACAATCATACACTAAGCACGTGAACTGCCACCGCGCCTAGACACTGAAACACTAAACTATCACCAAGCAAGACAATCATACACTAAGCACGTGAACTGCCACCGCGCCTAGACATTGAAACACTAAACTATCACCAAGCAAGACAATCATACACTAAGCACGTGAACTGCCACCGCGCCTAGACACTGAAACACTAAACTATCACCAAGCAAGACAATCATACACTAAGCACGTGAACTGCCACCGGGCAAATCAGTCATACACAACCCTACGAAGCAAAACGTCCTCAGACCATAGTCTAGTCCAGTCCATGTCCAGTCTGCCCCAAGGAAGGCAAATTTCACTATTTGTGAAAAACGAGATTTTCATTTTCATACAATGAAAATCTCACAATTCACCAACAAACAAACACAAACAAAAAATGGAATTACTGTCTTTTGCCTGCTAAGAGCAGAACTGTAGTTGGCCTGCAACCAGATGTGCGAGGGTCAGCTACGATCGACGTCCACCCGAAGACCTTTTCCCCAGTAGCAATACGTTTTTGGGCCCACGACGGATGTAGTGCGCCCACGTCGTGCGCCCCCCACCCGGGTCTGCCCTGGGGGACTTGGGTGGGGTTAACTACTTTTTAGTTCCCAGGGTCACCCTGGTCAGCCCCACAGGGTGGGTTTTCCTCTCTATTCTGGGGCATGAGTTTCTGTCTACCCGTGGTCCATTCACCTGTATTTTCCTATTTTAAACTCTCCCTACTGTCTGCGCTGCCTGTAGCTCTTGATATTGGATGTGTGTTGCTAAATGGTCTTAGCTTTATTTAGGCCCCATGTGTTAGGTTTATTTAATGTATTTGACCGGCTGGCGACATACATTCAATGTTCTGTTTAGTTTTTTTTTTTTTTTTTTTTCACAAGCAGTGCAGGCACGTCCTGAGAAAGCCTTGTTGCTGTCGGGACGTTAAGCAATGTACAATCAATCAATCACGCCGTGCGCGGGCCCACTGCGGCCATCGCAGCCTCGAGAACCTTTGCTTCCTGGGGGTTCAGTTGCTTCCTAGAAAACTATCAAGATCCACAGCAACCGCCTCTCGACTGATTTCAATGAGAAAACTCTAGTCCGGTAAAGAACTATACTAATGGTCAAAACGTAAGGGCCACTTTTTATCGCAGACGACAACACCACACAAATAATGTAACAATACTTGGAGTCAGTACTTTGCTAATTTATTCAGTAACAATTTCATTTAAGTTTTGAGTAAATCAAGCAATTGTAACAACAGCAGTACGTTAGAATGTTCACCCACCCCTCATTTGAAAAGTCACACAAGACTGGTCCAGTCAGTAGCGATTGTACCCACCGTGTGCAGCCAAGCATTCAATGCAGCGTTGACACATGGAGTTCACCAGGGTTCGGAGAACATGTTGTGGGATCGCTTCCCACGCTTGATGCAGGAACTGAATCAGCTGGGGGACGCCTTGAGGTGGGGTGGTAGTTGCTGACTACACGTGGCCCCAGCACGTCCCAGAGGTGCTCGATGGAAGCCAGATCAGGTGAACCTGGCCACTCCATCCGCTTGATGCCCCGTTGCTCAAGGTACTCATCCACCACACGGGCGCGATGAGGTCGAGCGTTGACGTCCTGCAAAACAAGCATTGTCGCCTATGGCTTGGAGAGCTGGCTGGATGAGGGGCGGCACAATCTCTTCCCGATAAAGCAGTCTAGTCAGGGTGCCTCGGATGACGTGGAAGGGGGGGGGGGCAGGGGGTCCTGCCTTCCCTGCTGAAGCCTGCCCAGACCATGACTGAGCCTCCTCCATAGCGATCCACCTCTTGGACGCATCCATCCGTGAATCGCTCGCCCTGGTGTCTCTAGACCCTCACCCTGCCGTCGTTGAAGGACACAGTGAACCGTGACTCATCAGTAAACAAAACCTTAGTCCACTGGAGTCTGTTCGACCTCACATGTTGACGACACCAGGCAAGCTCTGCGATGAGCTGGAGTGAGGGGTATTCTCACTGCTGCTCTGCATGAAGCCAGGCCAATTTCGCGCAGACGTCAGCAGACTGTGCTTCTGCTGACGTTAACGTTTGCAGCTTGAATCAGTTGACGTCGCAGTGTGGTTGACGTGACAGTTCGGTCGCACAGAGCCGCCACACACAGATCTGTCCTCCCTTCTGTTGGAGCAGCGCGGGCGTCCTAAGCAGGGTCGTTGTTCTGCCCTTCCAGTTTCTTGAAATCGTGCCAGCAGCCTCTGGATCACTGAATGGGACACCCCAAGACGTCTCCCAACTTCTCGTCCGGAAATTCCATCCTGCAGCCATACATAGCCCGGCCTTGATCTACTGGCGTTAGGCTTCGTCGTGCTGGCATGGTTAGGAAAGTGACAATTATGCCCCTACTGTACCGGTATTTGTAACGAAACAGAAATGCTCAGTGTTCACGACTGACCCTTTTATCACGTTTCCGAGTTTTTCCACTTGCCTGCCTTTGGTACGCTTGCCAATATCGCACAGCTTTTCACAAAAACTGACGATGTTTCACGTGCATTTGACACGTTCGTGAAAATTGATGAATTGTTGTCTATTGTTCCCTGTACAGTGGACTGTCGAAGGTCAACTTTTAACCCATTTGGATCGCAAGAACATTGTGTTTTATTAGCGTACTTGCGACGATAAACAATGACACAAACGGGTGGCCCTTACGTTTTGACCATTGTGTACAAGTGTACTCTCGAGAAGACTGAGCTGAGAAGGCAAAAGACAGTAAGCCCATTTTTGTGAAAAGCGATATTTTCTTTGTAATTCAATGAAAATCTCGCGTTTCACAAGAATGGATTTGCAGTCTTTTGCCCTCTTAGGGCAGAGTAGACGTCGCCGCTAAGGGACGCGGGGAGCGCCATTTGCATCTAATCTGTCAGCAGCCAGGTAGTGAACCACGTGATTAGCTGTGATGTTTACCATCGAGTAGAGATCTACTTCTCTAAACAAATCTGTTCCATCTCCATCTTGGCACGTCGCGCGTGTCTCTACATGCCTATTATATATTCATAAGCACGTGCGCGGACATTAGAGGCCACAAATAGGCCGCAACCTATGACATCTCAATCAGCAAAATGAGATCGGTTGTCAGACGTACGCGTGCAAAATCAACCGATTTCATACATCGTTGCAAATCTATCGCGTCAACTGAAGGACTCGGACCTTTAACTCATTCGAGACGAACGGCATCCGGATACGCGGCTTCAGCCGCGTATCCGGATGCCGTTCGTCTCGAATGAGTTAACCTGAACGCTTTTCGATTGAAACTACCAATGTTTTCCTTTGGCTTTCTGTTACGATCAAAATCTGATCAGAACTTACTCCTTCGACTGCTACTCAGTGGCGATACCATTCGGCGGAAAAGACGCGTAACTACTGACGCGTTGTTGTTGTTTTTTTCTCTGCTGAGCGGATCGTCAATAGCAGATAAGAGGTTAACACAAGACGCAATCAGACCATACTTGTTGACAATCAGACCATACTTGTTGACAATCAGACCATACTTGTTGACAATCAGACCATACTTGTTGACAATCAGACCATACTTGTTGACAATCAGACCATACTTGTTGACACCGTTTTCGTTGTGTGCTGATGCAAAAGCATTACACATCATAGATAAAATATTGCATCGTCATTAAAAAAAAAAAAAAAAAAGAAGTCTTTTTGGTTTTTTTTTTTTTTGTTGTTGTTTGTTTTTTTCTTGGACGAGAAGAGAGGGGAGGGTTGGAAGCTTGTTCAGTAGATCGCGAAAGCTTTTCTGGTTGTAGCCGTATGCGTTTACTTTCTTTATTAACGGTGTTGTACTGCCACGGTGAGTTGAAATATAGATGTTCTAATAAACACAGTCCGTGTGAATTACTTACAAGGCAAACATCCCAGTCTTGACATCATCAAGTTCCTCCGTTAACCCATTTTACTGTAATACGCTTTTGCTTGAAATACGTTTGACTATGATAGTTCAAGGGCGGTGCCAGAATAGCTTGGCGCCTGAGGCGCCAAGCTATTCTGGCACCACCCTTGAACTGAAATGGTTGAGCTGTCTCCTAATCTGTAATGTAGCCATTATAGGACAATAAGCAAATTTTAAACAGAAATCGGCTTCAGGGTGTAATGGGTTAACGTACAGAAGTCTATACACACTGGTTGTCTCCATCGATTCGCTACCTCTGATCAGCGCTAGCGAATCGCAGGAGACAACACGTGTGAGTCATATACGGACGATACGTTCCATCCTGCTTTCAAGGGGCATCAAGCTTTACAAGCCCTGCAAGATGTTGGGTCCCAACCTGGGCGTCAACCCAACCTCGGCCAGAGTGACATACAATGCTCACAACTTGTCAGCTTGAATTACAAAAGTTCTCAGAATGGGTATAATAACGGCTATATCAGTGATTAGCCATCCCATTGGCCTACAATTTCACAAAATTGTTGTGACATACATGTATACTGCTCACAAAAAGTAAGGGACGTCATAATTTCAGCTTGAATCACTAAAATGTCGGAAAAAAACACCTTACAACTGGAAACTGCAGTCACCTTTTTCCTGATTATCAGATTAATGTTTTAAACTTTTGGGGACATTTTAATGATTCAAGCAAAAAGTAATATGCCCTTTACTTTTTGTGAGCAGTATATGTCGGCGTAAAGCAGGGCTGCGTGCTGGCACCGACCCTCTTCACCATCTTTTTTAGCATGATGTTGAAGCAGGCCACAGTGGACCTCGATGATGACGATGCAGTATACATCAGGTATCGTCTCGATGGCAGCCTGTTCAACCTCAGACGACTGCAGGCCCACACGAAAACCCTAGACCAACTGATTCGTGAGCTGCTTTTTGCTGATGATGCTGCCCTCGTTGCACACACAGAGAGAGCCCTGCAGCGCATCACGTCTTGCTTCGCAGATGCTGCCCAGCTCTTTGGACTCGAGGTCAGTCTGAAAAAGACAGAGGTCCTCCATCAGCCGGCACCCAAGACAGTGTATCGCCCTCCTCACATCACCATTGGCGAGTCTGAACTAAAGTCAATGCACCAGTTTACTTACCTTGGCTGCATTATCACGTCGGACGCCAAGCTGGACAAGGAGCTTGACAGCAGGCTGGCAAAAGCGAACAGCGCTTTCGGGCGACTTTTCAAGCGGGTGTGGCACAATCAACAGCTGAAAACAGGCACCAAGATCAGCGTGTACAGAGCTGTGGTCCTCCCCACCCTGCTGTATGGTTCCGAGTCCTGGGCCCTCTACCGCAGCCAACTACGACTCCTCGAACGCTTCCACCAGCGCTGCCTGCGTACCATCCTGGGCATTCACTGGAGTGACTATGTCACCAACGTCGAGGTCCTTGAACAGGCTGAAACTGTGAGCATCGAGGCTTTGCTGCTGCGGACACAGCTCCGCTGGGCGGGGCATGTCTCCAGGATGGAGGATCATCGCCTACCAAAGATCACCCTGTTCGGCGAGCTTGCTACTGGACACCGTGACAGAGGGGCACCAAAGAAGAGATACAAAGACTGTCTCAAGAAGTCACTTAGTGCCTGCCAAATCGACCACCACCAGTGGTCTTCGCTTGCTGCGGACCGTGACACCTGGCGCTCCACCATTTACAAGGCAGCTGTCTCCTTTGAGGACTCTCACAGAGCTAGCCTTAAGGACAAGCGGCTCAGGAGAAAAAACAGAGATGCCGCAGCTCAGAACCCTGGCCATACCTTCCCCTGCAGCCACTGCGGTCGAACCTGCCTGTCTCGGATTGGCCTCCGCAGCCACGAACAAGCCTGCAGACGTCGTGGCGGGCAACTCCTATAAAATCTTCGTTCGCGAAGTCAAGCCAAGAGAGAGAGAGAGAGATGTCACACCAATGTTGTGAAAGTGTAGGCCAGCCGGTGGGATGGCTAATCACTGATATACCCGTGATTATACCGATTCTGAGGACTTTTAGTAATTCAAGCTGAAATGTTAGTATATCTTACTATTTGTGACCAGTATATTTCACTTTGGCCGAGGTTGGGTCGACGCCGAGGTTGGGACCCAACACAAGACGCCGAGGATTTTCAGGAACTTTGCCGAGGCCTCACTCTGAGACTATAGTTCTCTACACTCAATCAACATCGATGCATAACGTCAATGGGATTTAACCCATCACATGCTAAAGCTGATTTTTTTTTTTAATCATTTGATATTGTGGTACGAAGGCTATATAACAGATTGGGAGATAGATCGAATATTTTAGTTCAAGGTTGGTGCCAGAATAGCTTGGCGCCTCCGGCGCCAAGCTATTCTGGCACCAACCTTGAACTATCATGATCAACTTACTTTCAAGCAGCAGCGTGTCAGGATAAAAAGGGTTAAGCCTACGATTGGCTGTGTGATTGCTGGGTTTGTTTTGTCTGTCTGACTTGGAGTGCGGCAAAAACGTGGTAATAAACTTCATCTACATCAGACCCATGTTTCTTTATTCACTCTTAGACCTAAGCCCAAATGACTGGAATACACATAAATGAGACCGATTTCTGCCAGCAAGAAGCATAGATTCTCGTGAGCTCCTGCAAAGCATCTAAAAGTGGTTACAGGAGGTATAACAACGTCATACGTTGCCCTCTGCCGATGACTTTTAACCTTTGACTGCCAGTGAAAGAAAGAAAGCGTTTGACAGGGTGTGGCATGCAGCCCTTTGGTCCACCATGAAGCTATACAACATCAATGCCAACCTGATCAAAGTCATAGCAAACCTTTACAACAAGGCCACTAGCGCAGTCTGCTTCAACGGCAAAATAGGAAATTGGTTTAGGACTACAGTTGGAGTCAAACAAGGCTGCTTGCTCTCACCTACTCTTTTCAACATCTTCCTGGAAAGAATCATGACGGACGCTCTGAAAGATCATGAAGGAACTGTCAGTATTGGAGGCAGAACAATCACGAACTTGCGCTTTGCGGACGACATTGATGGCCTTGCAGGAACAGAGAAGGAGCTAGCTCAGCTGGTGGAAAAGCTGGATAGTACAGCCATTGCATATGGGATGGAAATCAGTGCAGAGAAGACCAAACTGATGACCAATAACGCCAGTGGCATTGGCAATGAAATCATGGTTGGAGGCCAAAAACTGGAAACAGTTAAGAAATTCAAATACTTAGGAGCCACTGTGACAGATGAGGGATCAAAACCAGAAATACTGTCCAGGATTGCGCAGACAACAACAGCACTGACAAGATTGAAGACCATATGGAAGGACAGAAACATCACACTCTGCTCCAAGATCAGACTGATGCGCTCCTTAGTCATCTCAGTGTTCTTGTATGCCTGCGAGTCATGGACCCTCACAGCAGACCTAGAAAGGAGGATACAAGCCACTGAAATGAGATGTTTTCGAAGGCTGCTTGGCATCTCATACAGAGATCACATCACAAACGAGGAAGTGGGAAGCAGAATCAGGCAGGCCATCGGGCCCTATGAAGACTTATTAGCCATTGTGAGAAAACGCAAACTGAAGTGGTATGGGCATGTCACGCGTTCAGCAGGGATTGCCAAAACAATCCTGCAAGGCACTGTGCAAGGAGGGCGAAGGAGAGGAAGACAGAGGAAAAGATGGGAGGACAATATCTCAGAGTGGACAGGACTGAAGCTGGGCGATACGCTGAGAATGGCAGAGAACAGAGAGGAATGGAGGGAGCTGGTTGTTAAGTCATCAGTGGTGCCCCAACGGTCGGCAAGACTACGGGATATAGATAGATAGATAGATAGCCAGTGGACGCAGAGTGTATTTGAAATAATCCGCGTCAAGTCAACGTGAAAGATCCCCAGCCGGCAAAGAAACATACTAGATACCAAGTGGTACTCAGCAATAGGCATAGATCCTCATGTGTCCACTCAACTGCGGGAACTCATGATGATCTATACCTCTTGCAGTTGGGTGGTGTTCAACTGATTTTTCTCGGCAGTGGCAGATTGTCAGAGATTCTGCGTCCTTACAGGCACAGAGGTAGGTCAAAGTGTACAGGGGAGCTGTGAGTCTAACAACCAGAAGCAAATATTGGCGGCTGTCGATCTCTCTCCTGATAACTCTAGCGTGTTTCCTGTTCGCGCGCTCTGTACCACTCGGCCGAACTGCATCCAGAGACCAAGTCTCTGATCATGTGACAAGGCCTGTCTGCGCTAGAGTTAGAGACAGAGTCAGATATTGAATGAAAACATGTCCAGTAATGTTAGAGATAGGGTTAGAGATTGAATGTGAACACGTCTAGTGATTCATGTCTGTGATTTCTTTGGTTCTTAAGACTGAGTTAGCAGCACACTGAACCATTCTTAGTTTGTGTGTTTTAGCCACAAAGTTATGCTTAGTGCTACATTTCCATAATACTGCGGTGATGGATAGAAGCATATAAAATCATAACTGCGTTGTTCTTCGATTTTACTGCCAAAAAAACGACGACGTTGGAAGATTTTTTTTTTTTTTTTTTTTTTTTTTGGGGGGGGGGGGGGGGGGCGGGGGGAGACAGGGTCCAGCCTCTCAGAATAATAACACGACAGGGTGCAGGGAGGGAGAGATCATACAGATTTTTATCTCCTCAGTTCTAAGGTCAGTCAACTCTGCGCTCACGCTGATTGTCTCCCTCAATTCGCTGCCGCAGCAACCGAGGGAGACAGCCAGTGTGGAGTACTGTTTGACGACAACTTTATCCACTGAGCCGTAATAAACTGGGCGAATAACATCTCTCATTTTGTCAGACTAATGATATGTGTTCAGCAGGCGGATAAAAGGAAGAGAGCCAAGATAATCGTGTACATTAGTATCTTCTGTTGTAGCCCACGCCAGTTATTTTCCGTGTCATACTTTTCATCATGATAGCCACACATGCAGAAAAGGTGACTGTATGGTCTTTACTGATAATAAAGACTTTTATTTTATTTATTTATTTTACTTTATTTTATTTTATTTAATATAAGGCATTCATTTCATTTTATATTTATTTGTGTCAATCTATTTTATTTTATTTCATTTATTTCATATTATTTCGTGAACGCTCGCTCCTTGCTTTTGCAACGTTCTATGTGTTTATAGCGTGTTTTTAGTTCATAGACAATAAAGCACCTTCAGCAAACAATATCGTAAACCCATTCAGCCCTGACACACCGACAGCCATGATAGTTCAAGGGTGGTGCCAGAATAGCTTGGCGCCTCCAGGCGCCAAGCTTTTCTGGCACTGCCCTTGAACTGTCGTCGCCGGTATGTCTCTTGAACTGCTACGTAGTCTTAGTTCAGAGCACAACTGTCAAATGAAAGAACCTCGACCTTATGCCTTATATTAGTGTGTTGAATGATGAGAAAACGCTTAGAACTTTATGATTGACTTGATTATTAATAATGGGACCACGCAGATCTTAGTCACGGGCAGTAGAGAAGCAAACTTTTGTTTGTTGTTGTTGTTGTTTTTTGTCCTTTTTTGTTAGTGTTTTTTTTTTTTTTTTTTTTTTTTGGGGGGGGGGGGAGGTGTAAAATCGTCATCGAATGATCCAGTGTATTGCGTATTTACATCTGTCTTTCCAACCTCACTCCCCACGCCCCCCCACCCCAACCACCACCACCACCCCAATCCCCCCCCCCCTTCACCCCCACCCCTACCCTTTATTTCTTTCGCTGTTTCCGGCTGTGTCAAGCTGTTCGGCTTTAAAACGTATTTGAACACATAATCTCTCTCTCTCTCTCTCTCTCTCTCTCTCTCTCTCTCTCTCTCTCTCTCTCTCTCTCTCTCTCTCTCTCTCTCTCTCTCTCCACACGGCGAGGGTATGAATAAGTCACAGTTAACAGGAGTAGTCTATCTAGATTTTAAGAAGGCTTTTGATCTGATTAACCACATTATTCTGACTGCTAAGCTTCACAAATACCTTACTAACAGAGACGCAGTTGCGTTTTTCACATCTTACCTTACTAAAAGAAAACAAAAGGTTCTTGTTCATGGCTCATACTCCTCTCTCAAAGATGTAAGCTTCGGTGTGCCCCAAGGGTCTGTACTGGGTCCCCTGCCTTTTTGCTTATTTATTAATGATTTGCCTCTACATATTACTTGCTAAGATGTACAATGCGACCTTTTTGCTGATGACACCTCAGTTCATACTACTAGTAAAGATATACAGGTAATTTCCGACAACTTACAACAAAGTCTTCATGACGTATCAGCTTGGTGTATAAACAATTCTATGGTTGTTCATCCAGTCAAAACGAAACCGATGGTAGTCGCCATGCGCCAAAAACAGCAGATAACGCCTCTATTACTTAACCTTTCACTTAAAGGTAGTCAGGTAGAACATGTAAACGAACATCGCGTACTAGGGATTACAATCGACAGTTAGCTAAAATGGCAAGCTCATACAGACGCCTTATGCAAAATAGTAGTAAAAAATCTCTTTATGTTATCAAAACTGAAATATTATACTGATTCAGATACCCGTAAACTATTTTATAATGCTCACCGAAACGTTCTCACGTCGATTACGCGTCTGAACAGCATGGGATGCCGGCGCGGGATGTAGTGAGGTCCATTTAACGAGACTCAATTCCCTACACAGACCGGCGGCCAAATAATCTGCCCTGATCCACACCGAACCACAGAAGAAAAGCTCACAAAAGCAGGTCTCCTGCCTCCCCAAGATCATTTCAAATATAACAAAGCAATTTTTATGTTCAAAGTGTGGAAGCGCAAAATACCTGAGTACATCAGTCTCCACTTTGTTCCGCAACTGAGTCTGAGTCCAACCTTGGAAACATCAGAAAGCTTTTCATAGTACCAAAACCAAAGATCGATCTATATAAAAAAAACCAGCTTATCCTTCTCAGGGACACATTTCTGGAATGCTCTTCCCGACCATGTAAAATCCGCCTCCTCGCTAGCCTGTTTTAAAAAGGGTCTAGGGCTTAGCGATGCATTATTAACTACATGTATTATGTCTCTTTCTATGCTGGGTCCAATTTATTCCCTATTAAGCCTTTTCATTTATCATTTGAACTACTTAGCTCTCTCTGTGTGTGTGTGTGTGTGTGTGTGTGTGTGTGTGTGTGTGTGTGTGTGTGTGTGTGTGTGTGTGTGTGTGTGTGTGTGTGTGGAGGGGGGAGGGGCGGGGGGGGGGGAGAGGGGGGCGGGGTGTCTGAGAGTCTATGAGTATGTCTGCCTATGTGAACAGTGTTGTCAATTGCCCTGCAAGTATTATGTTTTACTTATATGTATGTGCATGTGTAGATAGTCTTGTAGTTGTTAGCAACGGCAGGTTTGTAAAATGGCGATGTCAATGCCTTAACCGTTGTAAAATAAAGTTTCATTGATTCATTGATTCTCTCTCTCAGTCTCTCTCTCTCTCCCTCTCTCTCCCTCTCTCTCTCTCTTATGTGTATTCCTTGGGGAAAAGTTACCGGCGTTGCTAAATATACCTGCTGCCTTCCCTGCCGGCATTTGAGAGGGGTCACCACTGCGGCCATATGCTGCCAATCATCTGTGCACGAGGCACAGATCATCATGAGCCCAGGCAAGCTGCGGGGGCTCATGAGGATCTGTGCCTCTTGCTAGCCCCATTTATGCCCGTCTTGGTCGCAAAAAGGCTGTAACCTGGTGTAGACTACAAAGAACTGCGGTTTTCTGACAATGGAACATCCGGGGAGAAAGCCTTTCCACGTCTGGAGCGCGCGTGCCGTATTTTGACAAGGAAGACGCCCCAGCTGTCCGACTGCGCATGTCCGCACGTGCCGCACGTGAGTAAACGTCTGGGGGCAGGTCGCAAAAGGTCACGTGAGGTGAGGACGCCATCACGGCTCACGTCTGATGGCCAGATCATGTGAACTTGAACGGCGGCCGGTATGTGTCGACCCAAAGTTCCGTGATACCGCACAGCACTGTTTCAGTCCAAGTCACGTATACGGGTGGATCGATTTATTATCTTCAGCCGATTACTACGGGCCCTACATTTCCTCCCAAAGAAAAGCACAGTAACTTGATATAACTTATAAGCATAAGACACTGAAAGAAACAAAATGTGCCTCACGGCTGCCACGCACACAGCCGGCCTTCGCGGCGATTACTCACGTACCATTTTTGAGGTAGGCTTCCGAGTCGTGTGACTGGAAACAGTCAGTGATTCATGAGCGCTGTACCTGCAACTTGGGTACAAGTGATACGCTGAGCGGCTAAGATAGTCAACCCATCGAACCATTCCATGCATCCGAGAATCACTTCCATCCCAGCGTCGTCAGTGTGAGGCACACTTCAGTGTTTCCGCGATGATTCCAAAAATGTCGCATTTCTTTTGCTCGTCGGTATACATGTAGGCCTCTAATACCTCTCGCTCGAAGAGCCTGGGGTCGGTTGCACTGATTCGCACGCCACTGAGCCCAAGGCGCGCCTTACAGGAGCACCTTGCTTACTGGCGTGCGCAGGATTAAGCACGTTAATGCAACTGGCACCAGATCGCACACCCCCTCTGTCCCCTTTCACTTACTGACATTGCCTCTCAGATGAGGAAGTCACTGAGGTTTAAGTCTGTGACTAAGATGATCTGACTGATGCATCACTATGACGTTTTGACAAGACTGATTAGAGGAAGTTCTTTCAGGTCGGGTTATGCTGACTTCCTCCCTCATAAAAATGCGAGACGTGTATCTTGGCTTAGATCGCGATGCTGGGAGCCAGGTGAGACTGGGGTAAGGTTCTCGTGGCAGACCGCCAGCCGCACGCATTCACTCACACACACACACACACACACACACACACACACACACACACACACACACACACACACACACACACATACACACACACATACACACACATACACACTCACACCTACGCACACACACACACACACACACACACACTGACACACACGCACGCGTCATCCCCCTCCCCCCTCCCCCACCTCACACACACACACACAGGTGCACACACACCGTGACACATCATGACTCCGTATATTTATTACCAGTCATGTCCGTTGCAATAGAAAAAAAAACGTGCGTGCAATTACGCATGACTAAATTATGACGTAGTCTTTTTGTTTTCCTACTGTGACTCTGCTGTCATCAAGACAAGTACAGATTTTAACTGAGTTATGTTGAAATTTTGAAGGTCTGCCCTAAAAATATGTCACGGAAATAGGTCTGAATTCCAAAACGGCGCACTCATTTGCCAGAGCATCTGCCGTCATTGTTTGTCGCTCACTGCATTTGCACATGTGGTGTTTGGAGTTTTTGAGTTTACGGTTCAGAGAGGAGGGCTACACATTCACTGTTCACGGCACCTTGTATTACGCAGTAAGTCTTGCAGTCTAAGAGTGGAAAAAAAAAAAGAGAAAAAAAGAAAGAAGAATGACGCCAGGTGTTAACACATTCTAAACCAAGGACCGAAACTCCCCAAATTTGGAAGTTGTCCTCTGAATGAGGATTGTATTACAATTTCTGAGACAGCCGGATTGAGCATGATAGTTCAAGGGCGGTGCCAGAATAGCTTGGCGCCTATAGGCGCCAAGCTATTCTGGCACCACCCTTGAACTATCATGGTCGATCCATGTCTTGCTGTGGTGTGTCGGGGCTGAATGAGTTAATTTTCACGAGCAGACAATGCTCGAATTGTTTCAGGATTGGCCGAAAGGCTGATCGCCGGTGCTGCACAGATTTCTAACAATCTTCCACTCCAACACCTAAAGTCCTCCATGCGCAAGAGGCATAGATCCTCATGAGCCCCGCAAAATGCGGGGCTCACCGCAGATCTATGCCTCTTGCAAGCGGCACCATTTATATAAGTGTTTGTCAGCCGTAGTGTCACTTGTCGGTTCTGCAATCTCCAAATGGCAGATTGCCAGTCAGTCCGCACACGCTAACGAACTTCCGTCAGTCATGAACATCATTTTGAAGCCAACTGTTGGAACCGATCTCGATCAGTCAGAGGCGTATATTCTCATGAGCCCCTGCTGCTGCTTGGGCTTATGAGGATCTATGCCTCTTACAGCCAGATTGGGCGCTAGATGAATGGCTTCCTAGAGAGAGAGAGAGAGAGAGAGAGAGAGAGAGAGAGGTAGGTGGCATTGTTTTTCACAACAAAATGGATGCTTTCAGTCAGCAGTTATCTTCTGACGAATCCGATGATGGCTCATGCACCGTGTGCAGTCTACCCCAGCCGCAAAACGTCTTCGGGCCCACGACGGCCGCAGTGGGCCCACGCACAGCCATGGGCCCGAGGACCTTTGCTTACTGGGTTGTTGCGTGCGTCAGCCGGGCCTCTGAAAGGTTTTTTTTCCTTGTGGTAAAATAAAATCCGAAACCATGAATGTTGAAATCAGTCACTTATACGTTACCGGACACGGAATTTCGAGGATTGGCCAGTTAAGAAGCTTACAATATCTGCCTTTTCGTGTCCGCTATATCTAGTGATAAAGGGTTTTTCCTTGAAATTTATTAAACTGATTTGTGCTTGTTATTTCGAAGCGTGGCACTTCCTCAGTTCTTGAGTTGTTGTTTATTTCCTTGTGACAAGCCTGTAGTTAAGATGCTTGGGAGTCAGTTTCAGGCTACCACACTGGTTTTTGTGATGAAATTGTTTTTGGGCGAGACTGACATTCAGGATATAGTGTTATTTTCTGATGTACAGATTACGTATTAATCCGGCGATGAGGCTAAACAACTGGCTGCATGGTTCTCTCACGTTGATATGTACCTGTAATCAAAACGGCTCATCCTTCGACAAGTTCGTGTTTGCGAGGATGATCAGACGATTGGGCCACTAATGACCGTCAGTTATCTATATTATATACACGCTTATAGCAAATTGCCTGGGACCCAAATGTTCTCGTTGTTATATTCGAAGTTTGTTTCAAGCGAAGTAATTTGTATACTAGGAAAAGTGTTGTCGGAACCTCTGCCATGTGTTGTCATATCCGACTTTTGTTAAAACCTTATTATCAATGAAGTCGACTGTATTTTAAGGACATTAATACGTTCAGCCCTGACACAATACAGCAGTATGTGGATCGACCATGATAGTTCAATGGTGGCGGAGGGATAGCTTGGCGCCTATAGGCGCCAAGCTATCCCTGCGCCACCCTTGAACTATCATGGTCGATTTGCCTCCTCAGTCGTACAGGAAGCTCCAAACCTTTGAACTAATTGCTTCTCCGGGATTAGTCCTCAGTTATGTCACAGTGTTAGTCAGTTTTGTTTCCTCTTCAGAGCATAATAAATTCCGGGCGTCCCTGAAACTGAAGAAGAGTTTCTTTCATTTGTCTCAGTCCTACGAGGCAACTCGAGACGGCAGGATTTTTTTTAGGCCTGTTAGGCCAACCGAATTCTGTGTAATATTGAAATCAGATAGCGGACATCACACGCTTGGCAGTCTTGAAACCTTGATTACAGGATAAAACTTTTCCACGTGACGTTTATTTCAGCTTGTAAGTCAGTCTTGGGCTGAGAGAGAGAGAGAGAGAGAGAGAGAGAGAGAGAGAGAGAGAGAGAGAGAGAGAGAGAGAGAGAGAGAGAGAGAGAGAGAGAGAGAGAGAGAGAGAGAGAGAGAGACTGAGAGAGAGTGACTGAGGTCACGGTGCCGGTAGATCTATTCTGTCTGGAAGCGAGCGGCACGTGCAACACTTTCCCACGCCTACCCCTAACCCTTTCACCGCCAGGGCCAAAAGCTCACATTTTTGTAGTCGTTTCTGATACACCACACACACACATCATGATGTCGCTGATTTGAAATACATCGACCGAGCAAACTCAAGGTTAGTGCCTGATTAGCTTGGCGCCTTCAGGCGCCAAGCTAATGAAGCACTAACCTTGAGCTAGTATGATGGAACCGTCTCCTGCGCCGGGTTGGCGCAGGATGTGACAGAAGTAACGGCCTCACCTGCACAGGCCATCAGACTCAGTAATGCACCTTTCACACCTCACTGCCAGCTCAAGGGGTGAACATCGCCGGCTTCTGGCTTTTTCACTTTCTTACTCTTCAGTCAGTCAAGCTTTTAGCCGCGGGCACTAACAGAACAAAAGATGGGTCGTGGTGCCACTACCTATGAAACTAATGCCTACACCACCACTGAACTACCATTACACTTGCATTCAGTTGTCGTCGCCGTCAGCCGAGTGGACAACTCCCAGTAAGTTAGTGGGAACTGATATTTACCTGAGGTTTAACCCCTTCCCTGCCAGTGATGAGTAATATCGCGTCAGAAACCACTGCACACTGGTCGACATTCGCCGTATAGAAAACAAACTAAATGAGACTCGAAACTGATAAGGTAAAGAACATAAGACCAACAAGAGACATGAATCCTCATGAGCCCCCGCGACTGCGGGGGCTCATGAGGATTCATGTCTCTTGCAGCGGGTTAACGTTCGACTTGCACCGTCAGTTTAATGTGTTAATTTACCACACTTCCGGTGCTACACTCCCGGGACTGACATATATATGATGTACGAACGAATCTGTCCTTGTAATTTTGAATGTTAAGATAAATAAATGAAAAGAAAAGGGGAGACTACCAGTGCTAATATTTTAGGAAGATTACAAAGTAAAGTAGGTAAAAGCGCTGTTAGGGGAGAGAATTGGGCAGTATCGACCAATGATCATAGATCAAGTTTGACTGAATTGACTGATTGATTGTACATTGCTTAACGTCCCGACAGCAACAAGGCTTTCTCAGGACGTGCCTGCACTGCTTGTGAAAAAAATAAATAAATAAACAGAATATTGAATGTATGTCGCCAGCCGGTCCAGTACGTTAAATAAACCTACGACATGGGGCCTAAATAAAGCTAAGACCATTTAGCAACACACATCCAATATCAAGAGCTACAGGCAGTGCAGACACTTACTTACTTACTTACTTACGCCTGTCACCCCTACCCGGGTATAGGCCGTCGACGAGAGACCTCCAGCAACTCCTGTCCTGTGCTTCTCCTTCGATTCTACTCCAGGTGGTTCCCAGTCTCTTGATGTCTGCTTGGAGGTCTCGACGCCAGGAGTTTCTCAGCCTACCTCTTTTCCTCTTTCCCTGGGGGTTCCATGACAATGCCTGCCTAGTGATACTAGAAGCTGGCTTTCTCAGACTGTGACCGATCCATCCCCATCTTTTTCGCCCAATTTCATTCTCTGCTGTTATCTGCTCTGTTCTCTCCCAGAGTCTGACGTTGCTGATCTTCTCTGGCCAGTGGATTTTCAAAATTCTTCTAAGGCAACTGTTCATGAAGGTCTGTACTCTGTTGACTGTACCCCACCCGGTCTGCCCTGGGGGACTTGGGTGGGGTTAACTACTTTTTAGTTCCCAGGGTCACCCTGGTCAGCCCCACAGGGTGGGTTTTCCTCTCTATTCTGGGGCATGTGTTTCTGTCTACCCTTTGTCCATTCACCTGTATTTGCCTTTGTAAAACTCTCCCTACTGTCTGCACTGCCTGTAGCTCTTGATATTGGATGTGTGTTGCTAAATGGTCTTAGCTTTATGTATGCCCCATGTGTTAGGTTTATTTAATGTATTTGACCGGCTGGCGACATACATTCAATGTTCTGTTTAGGTTTCGTTTTCACAAGCAGTGCAGGCACGTCCTGAGAAAGTCTTGTTGCTGTCGGGACGTTAAGCAATGTATAATCAATCTGTTGACTGTGGTTTTTGTCAATCTCCAAGTCTCTGCTCCATATAAGATAACTGCTTTTACATTGGAGTTGAAAATCCGGACTTTGGTGTGTTGTGACAGCTCTCTGGAGCTCCACACCTTTTTCAACTGGAGAAAGGCTGCTCTGGCTTTACCGATTCGTGCTCTGACATCTGCATCAGTGCCGCCTTTTTTGTCTATGATGCTCCCGAGATAGGTGAAGGACTCCACCTCCTCCAACGGGGTGCCAGCAAGCAAGACTGGTTCTTCCCTGGTTGCGTTCAGCCTCATTGTCTTTGTTTTCTGTTTGTGAATGGTGAGGCCCACTTGGGACGAGATGTCAGCAAGCCTCGTCTTGTCCTGCATTTGTTGATGAGTGTGGGACAATAATGCCAAGTCGTCTGCAAAATCGAGGTCGTCAAGCTGTGTCCACAGTGTCCACTGTATTCCACTTCGTCTGTGCTCTGTGGTCATCTTCATGACCCAGTCTATGGCCAGTAGGAAGAGGAACGGAGACAGCAGACACCCCTGCCTGACACCGGTTCTGACCTGGAGCTCCCTGGTGAACTGCCCTTCGTTGATCACGCGACATGTCATGCCATCGTAGCTGCTCTTGATCAGTCGGACGAGCTTTGTGGGTACACCGTAGTGTCGTAGGAGTTTCCACAGAGTCTCTCGGTCCACACTGTCAAATGCTTTTTCATAATCCACAAAGTTGACGTACAGCGGGGAGCTCCACTCCAGAGACTGTTCCACGATGATGCGGAGAGTGGCGATCTGGTCTGTACATGATCGGTTCTTCCTAAATCCTGCTTGCTCGTCTCTCAGCTGGGGGTCAGCGGAGCTCTTCATTCTCTCCAGGATGATCCTGTTAAAGACCTTTCCTGGTACTGACAGCAAGGTGATTCCTCTGTAGTTGGAACACTTGCTGAGGTCGCCTTTCTTGGAAAGCTTGATTAGGTACCCCTCCTTCCAGTCAGCCGGCATCACCTCCTCTTCCCAGATCTTTCCAAACAGTGGGTACAGCATCTCCACTGTTGTCTCTAGGTCTGCTTTCAGAGACTCCGCTGGGATGCCATCTGGGCCTGCTGCTTTGCCGTTCTTCAAGAGTGCCACTGCTCTTCTGATCTCTTCCCGGCTGGTTCTGTCACAGCTGATGGGTAGGTCGGTCTCTGCCGGCTGGATGTCTGGGGGGTCGGGTGGGCTAGGTCTGTTCAGTAACTCTTCAAAATACTCGGCCCATCTGTCGAGTTGGTCTGCTCTGTCTGCAATAGGCTTGAGTGCAGACAGTTGGAAGAGTTTTAAAAAGACAAATACAGGTGAATGGACGAAGGGTAGACAGAAACACATGCCCCAGAATAGAGGGAAAAACCCACCCTGTGGGGCTGACCAGGGTGACCCTGGGAACTAAAAAGTAGTTAACCCCACCCAAGTCCCCCAGGGCAGACCCGGGTGGGGGTAGTTTGATTGAAGCACAACAACAACAACAACAAAAAGATAGGAAAGAAGGGTGCGCTATGTAAGTGACTGGCAGTAGTGAATATGGAAAACCCCTCCACCCCCCACCCCCCATTCCCACCCCCACCCCCCCCCCCACCCCCCGAAGTGGGGCGTATCGCATATTGACTAGATTTCCAGCCCCTTGATCAAACTTGATCTATGATCATTGGTCGATACTGCACAATTCTCTCCCCTGACAGTGCTTTTACCTACTTTACTTTGTAATCTTCCTAAAATATTAGCACTGACAGTCTCCCCTTTTCTTTTCATTTATTACTACAATATCGACTGCAACCCCTTCCCCTCTTTTAGTAGGTTCTCTCGTATGGTGCATGGAAATTTAGCTCTAGGTGAGGCATGGAATGTATGCCCCTGCAGACAACACAGTAAAATGTGGCTGTCTTTGGGGGACATAGATCTTAATTTCCATGCATCAAGGGGCTGGTCAATATGCAACCGAGCCCCCTTCCCGGAGGGGGGGGTGGGGGGGGGCTTCCATATTCATTGCTTCCAGTCACTTACTTAGCGCACCCTTCTTTCCTATTTTTTAAAAAAAATTTATTTATTTATTTATTTTGTTTTTTGCTTCGATCAAACTTGATCTATGATCATTGGTGGATACTGCACAATTCTCTCCCCTGACAGTGCTTTTACCTACTTTACTTTGTAATCTTCCTAGAATGTTAGGATAGTTTGGGTTTTGATGTCGACGGCACCGGAGTGATAATGGACGGCCCTAACGGTCGGGTTATTGGGACAGGGACATCTATTGCCCATGAAGTTCGACCTGAACACTGATTAGTTCAGGCACCGCACCTGTGCCACTTTGATATACCAGGACATTTCAACAGACATGCTATTTAACAAGCCCGTCTTTTTTGCCCTAGAGATGCAAGTTTGAACCATCATATGATGTTTCATGTTCACTGTTGTCAATTGTCACTCACACAATGGTTCTGGATTTTGTTAATTCCGCGAGAATAGCAGCACTGCTCAGACATTGATAATTTTTAACCGTTATTTGTAACTGATCAAGTGCATACGAAAATTCTAAATAGGCTCATAGGAATGCCGCGTTCACAGCACCTAGGCACTACCACTGCCATGTGCGGTGCATGCCCAAAAACACTTTGCAAAACAGAACGAATATAACCATTCAAGCCTTTTGTATGGGCTGCACCAGTTCCACGTCACCTGTGTGCTGGTCTGTGATTTTGGAGCTCACGGCCGTAGGCCGTGAGTCAAAAATCACAGACCAGCACATACTGAGTCTTTTAATTCCTGGCAAAACGAGGCAGGCATGCAACTTCGTTATCTGAGCCCCCATCCCCTAATTGTCTTCTAGTTGTTTTTTCTCTTTCCTTTTCAGTCTCATAAAAAGCTCGCACATCACTCAGACGCCTCTTCGGCGATAGGCCCGTTCTCTAAAGTGCAAAAGACATAGATCCTCATAAGCCTCCCGGTTTCAGGGTTCAAGGCATCTTGCCCATTTATGCTTACCTGATTTCATCTTTTATTAGCTTTTTTTTATATTATTATTATCTAGTATCTGTTGTTAGACCAAAGCTGCCGGCATCTGGACAATTTCAAAGCCAGTTAGTCCATTTTGGAAAGAGAAAAAAAAAAAAAGCACGTAATTTTCATTGTATAACAGTTAACACAGACAATTTTGCTTTTCTCAAAAAAATGGACACACTGTCTTTTGCAATAAAACGGCAGAACGGCCCTCGAACTTTCGACAGCCATTCCAGGCATAGACCCTCGTGACTAAGTCCCTCACATCCTGCAAAGGTTTGTGAGACTTATCAGTTAGTTATTTGGGTTTAACGCAAAAGAGGCGACTAAGGTCATCTCATGGCGGGTGAGACCCATCAGGATAGATCTATGATCATCGGCAACGAGGCTTTGCATATCTCGCCGCTGAGATGCCGATTTGCAGACAAGTTAACCCAATTAGCCCCGAAATACTACAGCAGGAGATGGATCGACCATGATAATTCAAGGGTAGTGCCAGATTAGCTTGGCGCCGGATGGCCCAAATTGCCCCGGCACACTACAACAGGAGATGGATCGACCATGATAATTCAAGGGTAGTGCCAGATTAGCTTGGTGCCGGATGGCCCAGTTAGCCCCGACGCATTAAGGTAGGAGATGAATCGACCATGATAATTCATGGGTAGTGCCAGATTGGCTTGGCGCCTGACGGCGCCAAGCGCGAGGCTAATCTGACACTACCCTTGAATTCTCATGGTCGATTCATGTCCGGCAACTGGTATACCTTATAGTCGTTATATGTGACACCTCCAAAATTTAGGAAATGTTGCCGTTGAGTTGAATTGGGTTAAAATTTTAAAATAAAAAGACTCGTCCTGCGAGAGTCACCCCTCTGCATGACACACTCTCTTGAGAAGGCCTCAGTATCTTCTTGGCTAAGGCGTAGGAGGTTATCGTGTGCTCAGTCTCTGACAATGGTGTAACAGACGCCCTCTGTCGGATTTCTTTTGGCAAGTCCGGGTCTGTTAAGAGTCGATATATGTTGTTTTCACAGCGGTTGTGAGAGATGGCATTACAGTCGGCATGCTTGTTGTGAAGAACTGATTGTTTTGACACAAACACTTGTGCTGTAATAAATACTGCTTGTTTGTAACGTGTCAGCGGCATTGTGTGAAACATTGCCAAGATGGGTCGGTTGGGCCGGGGGGCAGGGGGGGGGGGGAAGCCGGGGGGGGGGGGGGGTAGGGGGGAAGGGGGGCGGAGGAAGGGGGAGGGGCGTGTTCTTACTTGTTAAAAGTGATGAAGAATGAATCACGCAAAAAGTTTCAGACGAGCTCAGTGACAAAATTCACCAGCTTTAACGATGTGTGTGTGGTTAGTGGGTTTAGTCGCGATGATTCCTGCAGGAAGTCAGGGTGTTGTTATTTCTACAGGAATCATCGCGACTAAAACCGCTACCGACACGAGGACGGGGTTAAACCACTCATTACTAGCGGACGTAGATTGTGTTTATGGAATCGCGGTGAATTCAGTGTCAAAAATCCCCAGCCGTCTACAGGAACATGGATACAAAGTGGCGTCAGCAAGAGGTATAGATCCTCATGAGCCCCCGCGACTGCGAGGGCTCATGAGGATCTATACCTCTTGCAGTTGGGTGTTAGTTACTTTTTTGTTGGCAGTGAACGAGTTCAGGATATTTATTTTCTCCATTTAGTTAATTGGTTTGGGCCTGTGTGCGTGCGTGTGTGCGCCGTTGCGTGTGTGTGTGTGTGTGCGTGCGTGTGTGTGTGCGTACCTGCGTGTGTGTGTGCGCACCTGCGTGCGTGCGTGCCGCGTGTGTGCGTGCGTGTGTGTGTGCGTGTATCTGTGCGTGTGTGCGTACCTGCGTGCGTTCGTGTGTGCGTGCGTGCGTGCGAGTGCGTGCTGAGTGCATGTGCCCGCCCTTGTGCATAAATGACTGCTTGCGTGCGTGCATGCTTCCGTATGTATTTGTTCTTGCGTGCGTATGTACATGACCTTTGCTACCGAAAAGCAAATTTCAGCTAATCACATCACCTTGCTATTCCCTGAAACAAATTCACTCGAAATTATCGCCTCCAAACGGAACTACACGGCCCTTTTTGGCCGCAAGAGATATAGATCCTCATGAGCCCCCGCATTCGCGGGGGCCCATGAGGATCTATACCTCTTGCTGGCGAATTTAACTCCTGAGTTCCTCTTTGTGAGAAGGCATACGAGTTCTCACCCGATGTTCGATGGGCAACAATCCCCTTAATATTACAGCCGAGGGCCTGGGGGGTCCCTCGTGCATTGTAATCTCTCTGTATAGTTGAAAACTTGCATAAAACACGCTAACACTGCCGGCATGGTGAGGAGGCTGCATGCAATCCCTGAGTTGCTGATGGCAGAGTATTCCAGCACGTAAGTAAGCTTATTGGCCTTTGAACAACAGGTCCTATGGCCGACGAAGGCCCGACGGTAGTTTGCTTACTGGGGCGCTGCTGACATAGCAGTCCTGAGCCAGTAAAGTCATTGATCTTTTGACTAACTGGCTTATCCTGTTACTCTTAGTATGCTACTGGCCAGTCGCAGCCGGTATATCGCCATACCCCGTACTGAGCGCTTTGGGTCGAGGTGATTATTGCAGGAACCACGTCCACAAAAGGCGATGCAGACAGCCAAAGGGTTAATGTTGTGGTGTTGAATTTACATAGAAAAAATATAGGGGAGGATATTGGCTGGACCAGCGCCCCCCCCCCCCCCCGGCCCCCCCACCCCCCTACCCCTCCACCGGCCAAAAAATTCTCAAAATACTGTATCAAAATTCTCCGTCGCATTTTGAATTTTTCGGCCACCGCGTTATATAGCCGATTTCGCGTAATACCGAGGCTGACCTGTTTGTTTGCAGCTAACGTATATATCATCGATTTAATAACAATAATAATAATAATAATTAATAATAATAATAAAGAGGATTTATAAGGATAATTTATTTACCACTGCACTCCTTTCCACTGATGCGGCCAACATTGACAGACCGTAGCCCTTCAATACCAGTTGACGCACATTGTGTTCCTCGGTGCAGTCACGGCCCAGCCGCCCCAGGTACATTGATTCAAAATAGTGTCAGCAAGAGGCATAGATCCTCATGAGCCCCCGCAATTGCGGGGGCTCATGAGGATCTATGTCTCTTGCAGTTGCCTGTGTTTAATCATGACTCTTTCTCGGCAGTCCGAAGGGCAAATAATGGACGGACTGAGTAACATTTACAATCCTAGGCGCCTTTTTCAACGGCAGCCACTTAACGGGTAAGGGTTGGACACTGAAGAGAATGAGGTGGTGGAGGGACTGACCGTTAAACAGGGGGGAAGGGAGAAATAAAACAGTCTGTTTGAATGGCGGCGCGTTAGAGTCCGAAATAGCTCAGGCGGTTAAACGTCGGACATGAGCAGGAGAGCGAAGGGAATCGCCGGGTCGTGGGTTCGAATCCCGTCCCGGCCCCGGTAGCTGGACTCACAATCCAGGGGGAAAAACGGATTTGTTCAATAGCATGTCCTTTGAAAGGTCCTGGTAAATCAAAGTGGCACAGTTGGAGTGCGCCTGAGTTGATCAGTGTTCAGGTCGTACTCCATAGGCAATAGATTTCCCTGTCCCCCATAACCCGCCCGTCAGGGCCGTCCATGATCACCTCGGTGCTGTGGACGTTAAACCCGAACTAACCAACCAAAGGCGGCGCGTTGGGGAGAGAAAATAGTTCCCCTCAGTAACTAGAGCAGCCATGCCGCGAATCTGCATCTTGTTACGGGAGATGTGTAGGCGTACAAATATTTACTAATTCCGGGTACACCGCTCTGCACTGTGACTCAACACCCGATGAAACCCCTGGCTTTTGACGAACACTATGAGTCTAAAATGGTGCCAGCAAAGGCCGGTATAGATGATCCACACGAGAGCCCCCACATCAGCAGTCAGTCCTAACTCCAACTGAATAACTTGACGCCGTAGACTGGAAACTCAACTATGATAGCATGTGTCCTTAGTGACGAATGCGAATATCAGTGAATTAATAAAATAATACTAAGCAAGAGGCATAGATTCTCATTTGCATCCACGTAGCGAGACAGAGAGTCCTGAGATGATTTGCGGTCGGTGGTCCATGAGGATCTATGTTTGTTGCGAATAACTTCAGTGGTTTTTGCTACAGGACCGGGTACGCTGGTGCCCCGGCCCGAACGTACGGAAGTATACTAGGATGTTTGTATGAGCCAGCTTTTCCTCATCCCAGGCGGTACGGAGTTTACCTGTGCAGGTCAATGAGGTGCAGGAATAAACATGAATTCCGCGAAACAGTCCGCCTTCCACCAGGAACGACCTTCCAGCCCATGTCAGACATGTGGTCCAACTCTGGTCTGCTTTTAAATCACTGCTCAAGACCTAGTCGGTTTTCTTATGCATATAGTTAGATGCATTTTTAGTGCCGTTAGCAATCTTTGACAGTAACTGTTCTTGTAACGGTGTGTGCGTATGTGTGAGTGTGAGCCGCTTTTGATATGTCACTTTAGTTTTTGTAACATTTATTGTAGTCAGTGTTTTCTTTCATTTTTCTTGTACTTTTTGTTCTGTGATTTTTGATCTTGTAAAGCGCTTAGAGCACCATTCATTTGGAGGTTAAGCGCTATATCAATGTACATTATTCATATTATTATTATTATTAGTAGTAGTAGTAGTAGTATACTTCACCGCGACTGAGACCCTGCCGGTTGTAAAGCCATCTGGCACTACCCTTGAGCTAGCATGCCTTTTTCGTCTCTCGTCAGCAGTGTTGTGAGTGCGTTTTACGAACAATCCAAGTACACAGAGGAACCTGTTCCGATCAACCGCCCTTTGTGCCAGAAAGGTGGTGTCACAAGTTAAAAGACGGGTGATCTCTCAAGACAGGTCTTCAAGGGCAAACAGTGTTCACCTGTCAGCAAAGACCATCATTTAGGTGACTACAGCCAGTCACAGCTACAGCCTGAATGATGGTTTTCAACCCCTTCCCTGCCACTGTACCTACACTGTACGTACGGGGCATTTGTGTTTCTGAAATAATAATTATGGTTCATACAGCGACCAAGAAACATGGATACAAACTGGTCTCAGCGGCAAGAGGCATAGATCCTCATGAGCCCCCGCAGTCGCGGGGGCTCATGAGGATCAATGTCTCTCGGACTTTGATCGAGTTTTCACTTTTTTCCCTCGACAGTCAAGGGGTTAACGACAGTTGGTCGCTCAAAACATGTTCTGCTGTACGGGAGGCAAAAAGAAGCCGAGCTCAGCCTAGTCAGGAGGTTATCGGGCTGTTGAGGGCGGCAACTTAGTGTATACCGCACAATAAACACTGACCCTGCTGGAACTAGGAGCACAAGGTGGTCCCGAATTCCCTCCCTGATAATGTGTTGACATGTAGGGAGTCACAAGGACCAAACAGTTTTATATATACAACACTACCTACGTAACCTAGGTACAAATGTCTTGTAATGCAAAGCAGTGGCACAGCAACCTGGGGGCTGGGGAGGGCGCGGGAGGTGGAGTGTGTGTGTGTGTGTGTGTGTGGTGGAGGGGGGGGGGGGTCACGAATGTTTGGCCAGTGTATCTTTGGAATTTCTTCTTCCTTGTGGGAGTCAACAGGGCCATTAGGTTACGTCCCCTTTAAACACACTCTTCCCTATAACTTAGCCTCTTGCAACACAAAGCTATGCGAACGAAGAACCTATCTCAGTGCCATTAAAATAAAATAAAAAAATAATCAGTGCAGCGCAATGGGGATGTCGTGTCGACTGCTCGTTTTGGAGGCGGAAAACATTACAGGAAACCTTAATCAACTTTACGCGCCTTTGATGGTATCACGAACTGAGATACTGTCACGGTCACTAATCAGCCGCTGCATGTCAGTGGACACAGCAGAAAGCGAACTCTGCAAGAAGCATAGATCCTCATAAGGCCCTGCAGGACGCATGGGGCTGATGAGCATCCATGCTTCTTGTTCAGTTCTAACCCCTTCCCTGCCACTGCATACGTATTATGTTTTTGAAACCTTTTTATTTGTTCATACAACGACCAAATGGCACAACCGTACAAGAAACATCAATACAAACTGGTGTAAGCAAGAGGCATAGATCCTCATGAGCCCCCGCAGTCGCGGGGGCTCATGAGGATCTACGCCTCTTGCATTTGGATCCCGTTCACTTTTTCTCTGCAGTGAAGGTGTTACGCATTAACCTAACATTTCGACTGATGTACTGCTATAATGGAGAAGTTCATTGAGTGATTACCGTGTGCGGCATCGAGCGGAAACGACCCAGAGTGAAAAAGTACTTTTCCTTTTTTGACGCGGACTAGGAACAATGGCCCGCTTTACTCAGTCATAAAGACAAACGCACTGTGCAGGAAATGTGAATAAGTTTTCATTGGTTGCGGAAACAAACGTTGACGGATACACACACATATATGACGCAGCCTGAGGTTGTCATAAATAGATAAACTAACTAACTGCCGGAAAGCAGGGGTTATTTATAAGGAGTCCACGCGGCACCAGTTCCGGCTGAGGGTCAGTGTGTACTGGTGACCTATCAACAACCTGCTAACACAGGTCAGCCTCGTCGCGGTATCCGTGACTGAGCCATAACTGAAGTACGTCAGCCGGACTGCGATATTCGCGACTTCATTATTGTACACAGTGCTGAATTTAGATCTAAAGACTTGTGTGAAGAAAAGACCACACCCGGCCAGGTCTCTGGCACTAACCGTGAAGATGCCGCTGGCCGTAAACGACTAAAAGGTCCTCGGGCCGACATCAGCCTTAGCTAAGACTGATGTCGGCCCGAGGACCTTTTGCTCACCGCGTACCCCCGTGAAAGGGACCGAGACCTGCGCGCGTTATGTCAGACTGATACCGCGATGTATACTGGAGTAGCCTGACTAAATATAGCAAGAAAGTGCTCTCAGTTGCAGGAAAAGTGAATGGGTTTGTTATACTAGTGAGACAGGGCCGTAGTTGAGTGAATGCCGGGCAGTGTGCCGTGCTGGTCTGTGATTTTGGACCTTACGGCTTCAAGCCGTAAGGTCCACTAATTCACCGACCAGCACACAATGCGGATAACGTCATCATAAATGAAAAAGAAAATGCGTGTTCAAAACAACCTGTAGGTAGCAAAAGCAAAGTCGACTTCATAAACGGCAGTTTATATATAATACACTAATTACAGCCACCGTAATATTATGTGGTTGAAAAGCATCGAATAGTAATAAACGGTAACGTTGGTAAATGTAATCCTTTAACTGCCAGAACTAAATGACTTCAGTTCCGTGGAATGAAAGTCATTAGATCTGAAAGCCAAAGGCCTAATGCGCGTAGGTTAACACATTCGAGACGTGTCGCATTTGGATACGCGGCTTTACGCGTATCCGGATTCGGCACGTCTCGGACGAGTTACTGAAACACTGTTTTTCTTCTTTTTCACAGTCGGTAAATAATAATTATTATTGAATGGCATAACTTTTTGGTAATGTTGAAACTACTGACCTCACGGTTTCATTTTGTTCAGCTTTAGTCCTGCTCATGACGTCGGACACAAGCTTTAAGCTTGGACCCTTTCACTGCTGAGAAAAGGTGAACACTCCACAACTGCAAGAGGTATAGATCCTCATGAGCCCCCGCAATTGCGGGGGCTCATGAGGATCTATACCTCTTGCTCAGACCGATTTGTATCCATGTTCATTGGACGGTTGTGTCTTTTTTGGTCGTTGAGTGAAGAACGATTTCAGAAACATGTTTACGTCCGATGGCGAGGAAGGAGTTAAAGGAAAATAATAGCGCGATATGTCTGTGACGTGTAGCACCACATCACATGGCTGCCCAGAACTGGCAAAAAGACTGACAGTACAGAGTAAGTCCAGTTTTTTTTTTTAAAGCTTTACATTGAAAATTTCGCCTTTCACAGAAATGGACATACCACCTTTTGGCAAATTAGGTCAGATTATTACACGCACCGCGTCACCGCAGCTTACAAAACAAACGTCACAACACATTATGTTACGTCACATCATTGTGTACTGTAACACAAAGTTCTTTAACGCACCTGGTAACGTGACTAACAAGCACAAATCACAGGGACGGATCAAGGACATGTTGAGGTGTGAGGGGGATTTGTGGGGGAAGGGGGAGGGAGGCTGAGCGGGGGGTGGGGGGGGGGGGTGCGGGAGGAGGCGTGTCCAACTTCTTTTTACTGGTGGCACGAGGCGACTGGAAACTAACCCTGACCGAACACTACAAGGAGCTTGGGGGGGGGGGTAGGGGGGGGGGGGGTAGGGGGGGGGGGTCATAACGCACATAACTGTATTTAACTCGTTTAACCCCACGGCCGCATTTCCCACATTTTGGAGGTGTCACCTAACGACTGTGTATCAGCTGCAGGAGGTGGATCGAAAATAAAAATTCAAAGGAAATGAAGATTAGTTTGACGCCATAAAGCGCCAAGCTTATCTAGAACTACCCTTGAATTATCATGCTCGATCCACCTTCTGCTGCGGGGCGTCGGGGCTAAATGGGTTAACTATTTCACCTCTGAGGACACAAAATTATGTCTTTGAAAGCAGGGCAAATTCAGGGCAAATTCAACACTAAACAATCCTATCATTCTAGACCGAAAGGGTTGACTGCCAGTGCTTGTAATTTAGAAGAAACTACCAAGTGAGTTGGAAAAAGCACCGTCGAGAGATCATTGATCTATGATCATTGGTCTATCATGCACACTTCTCTCCCTTGACAGTGCTTTTTCCAACTCACTTGGTAGTTTCTTCTAAATCCTATCATTCATTTTTTGCACTGAAATACCTAATGGGTAGACCATCGAAATCCGATGATGTCATTGTGCATGACTTCTATTTGTGGGTGCGGGTGTGGCTGGCCATGCCAATCCTGGAGCCACACCTGCGAGGGCAATGGGGGCACTGGAACGTAGCTGTGGCGAGAGTCGACGCTGTCTTTCTGCGAGCTCTGGCACTTGTGATCTTTTTGCGCCGATTGTGTTCAAAGAGCGTGCAGGGTTTCCTGGTTGCGGCACGCCAGCCAGATCTATATTAGCTATCTTGTGCTTCAAGTTCCTTTACCGGGAAGACGCAGTACTTGAGGCTGTCTTTTATGCAGTCTTTGAAGCGTTTCTTTGGCCGTCCTTGCTTCCTGTGGCCTTTTGAGAGTGCGCCATACAGGAGTGGGCGTGGCATGCGAGAATCATCCATGCGTATGACATGACCTGTCTAGCGAAGTTGTGTCTTTAAGATCAAGGCTTCAACACTCACTAGGCCAGCATTGTCCAGGACTTCCAGGTTTGCCACCTTTGATGCCCATGAGTGAGCGCAGGGATCTCATGTGGAAACGTTCAAGCCGGCTGCTTGAGGTGCTTTCTGTACAGCGTCCATGACTCACAGCCGTAGACGGGAGACTGGGGAGGACTACTGCCTTGTAGACTTGAGGTGCTTTCTGTATAGCGTTCATGACTCACAGCCGTAGACGGGAGACTGGGGAGGACTACTGCCTTGTAGACTTGAGGTGCTTTCTGTACAGCGTCCATGACTCACAGCCGTAGACGGGAGACTGGGGAGGACTACTGCCTTGTAGACTTGAGGTGCTTTCTGTACAGCGTCCATGACTCACAGCCGTAGACGGGAGACTGGGGAGGACTACTGCCTTGTAGACTTGAGGTGCTTTCTGTACAGCGTCCATGACTCACAGCCGTAGACGGGAGACTGGGGAGGACTACTGCCTTGTAGACTTTGATCTTGGTGGACAGCTTGACGTTGTTGTTGAGTGCTCAGACGACCAAGGGCTTGGCTGGCTTTGCTGATGCGAGCTGCGATTTCTTTGTCGACAGTAAAGGTTGAATTGGACGAACCGCCCACCGCTGAAGAGACTCTCACAGCCATCCACAAGCTCAAGAGTGGCAAAGCAGCAGGCATTGATGGAATACCGCCAGAGATCTGGAAACATGGAGGCCCAGCACTGCACAACAAGCTCCACGACCTCTTTCTGTGCTGCTGGGAGGACGAAACACTACCAAAGTATCTCCGTGATGCAGTCGTTATCACCCTGTACAAAAACTAAGGCGAGAAGTCTGACTGCTCCAACTATCGTGGAATTACCCTGCTGTCCATTGCCGGGAAAATTCTCGCAAGGCTGCTCCTGAATCGGCTGGTACCTGCCATCGCCGAAGACCACCTCCCAGAGGGCCAATGTGGCTTCAGAGCCAACAGGAGCACCACCGACATGGTCTTTGTGCTGAGACAGCTTCAGGAGAAGTGCCGCGAGCAGAACAAAGGGCTATACATAACGTTTGTTGATCTAACAAAAGCGTTCGACACTGTGAGCAGGCAAGGCATGTGGCAGATCCTGGAGTGACTTGGCTGTCCCCCAAAGTTCCTCAGCATGATCGTCCAGCTACACGAGGACCAGCAAAGCCAGGTCAAACTCAACAATAACCTCTCAGAACCATTCCCTATTCTCAACGGTGTAAAGCAGGGCTGCGTGCTGGCACCGACTCTCTTCACCATCTTTTTTAGCATGATGCTGAAGCAGGCCACAGTGGACCTCGACGATGACGATGCAGTGTACATCTGGTATCGTCTCGATGGCAGCCTGTTCAACCTCAGACGACTGCAGGCCCACACCAAAACCCTAGACCAACTGATTCGTGAGCTGCTTTTTGCTGATGATGCTGCCCTCGTTGCACACACAGAGAAAGCCCTGCAGCGCATCACGTCCTGCTTCGCAGACGCTGCCCAGCTCTTTGGACTCGAGGTCAGCCTGAAAAAGACAGAGGTCCTCCATCAGCCGGCACCCACGGTATAGCATCGCCCTCCCCACATCACCATCGGCGAGTCTGAACTAAAGTCAGTGCACCAGTTTACTTACCTTGGCTGCATCATCACGTCGGACGCCAAGCTGGACAAGGAGCTTGACAGCAGGCTTGCAAAAGCGAACAGCGCTTTCGGGCGGGTGTGGCACAATCAACAGCTGAAAACGGGCACCAAGATCAGCGTGTACAGAGCTGTCGTCCTCACCACCCTGCTGTACGGTTCCGAGTCCTGGGCCCTCTACCGCAGCCAACTACGACTCCTCGAACGCTTCCACAAGCGCTGCCTGCGTACCATCCTCGGCATTCACTGGAGTGACTATGTCACCAACGTCGAGGTCCTTGAACAGGCGGAAACTGTGAGCATTGAGGCTTTGTTGCTGCGGACACAGCTTCGCTGGGCGGGACACGTCTCCAGGATGGAGGATCATCGCCTACCCAAGATCACCCTGTTCGGCGAGCTCGCCACTGGACACCGTGACAGAGGGGCACCAAAGAAGAGATACAAAGACAGTCTCAGTGCCTGCCAAATCGACCACCACCAGTGGTCTTCGCTTGCTGCTGACCGCGACACCTGGCGCTCCACCATTTACAAGGCAGCCTTCTCCTTTGAGAACTCTCGCAGAACTAGCCTTAAGGACAAGCGGCTCAGGAGAAAAAACAGAGATGCCGCAACTCAAAACCCTGATCAGACCTTCCCCTGCAGCCACTGCGGTCGAACCTGCCTGTCCCGGATTGGCCTCCGCAGCCACGAGGAGGCCTGCAGACGTCGTGGGCAACCCCTATGAAATCTTCGTTCGCGAAGTCAAGCCAAGAGAGTACTGTCGGAAGAGATGATGCTCCCCAGGTACCTGAACTGGTCGACAGTCTTCAGCTCGGTGCCTTCGATATACACTTTGGGTGGGGGTGCTCTTGTGCCTGGGGGTGGTTGGTGCAGGACCTCGGTCTTGTTGAGACTGAAACACCTACAGTACCTTTATCTACTGTCGTAACTTTCAGTCCAGCTGACACCCCTTGCGTACTAATTAGTAGAAATGAGAACGCAAAAACGTGACACTTTATCCCCTTGCCGGCTGCCGAGAAAACGTGGTCACATTGACTGCCCAACTCAACTGCAAGAGGCATAGATCCTCAGGAGCCCACGCAGTCGCGGGGGCTCATGAAGATCTATACCTCCTGCTGATACCAATTTGTATCCATGTCCCTCGGGCGGTTGTAGACATTGGTCGTGAAGCGAGCAAAGATTTTATAAACAGAACGTACCTGCAGTGGCAGAGCAGGGGTTTTAAAGTGCTGCGCAATATGGCCCAAGCCCGCCACCCTACAAGAGAAACTGTACGGGCCTGTGGAGGCGCTACAGAAGACCACTGATTTCATTTTGAGAGACAAACTCCAATTGTGACGGCGTTCGAGAAGAAGAATAAGTACTGCGCAATAAGCGCAAATCTGAAGACACATGGTTTCAGCACCATGTGTGTGTGTGTGTTATGCCTTGTCGACACATCTAATGAACTTTAACAGCAGCAAATACACACGCGGCGTAATCGCAATTGATTTATTCTGCGCAGCCGTTTGCGTGCCAATCTATTTTAGCTGTTTTTCGCACTGATAGAGTTGTATTTCTAGAACGGGGTGAAGTCATTGTCAGGTTACGTGATATAAAGACGACGCACGTATGCTGAACTGGATTGTCCTGTGTCCAAATGAACCATACTGGACTAGATCTGTGAGTAGTAGCGTTTCGTTTTCATATGTTACAAAAGCCGTGTATCTTTGAACAGTTACGGCAGTTACATTTTTAAAAAAAAAAAAAGCTTAAAGTGGACCAGCAATCTTTCACTTTCGCAGGGCAGGACTTGGCGACCACGTGTGGCATTGCCAAACTAACAAATCACGCATTACGGCTGCACCCCTCCGCTCCAGCATCACCCGGACGGAGACAGTTAACCTTTGCCACGACCTTTGCGGCCCGGTATGTCGAGAGTTTCCTTTAACCTTTTGATTACTACTCAGTGACGATACCGTTCGTCTTTACCGTCGAGCGGTATCGTCAGTAGCAGCCAAGGGGTTAAGTGGGGCCACCAAGATGCCTAGATCCTCATTGAGTTTGCGAATCTTGCGCCCCTGCCGGCGGGGGGCTTCTGTAAATGTCGGTCTATGTCCGTATTTTCGTTACTCTTAACTGAGTTACCGTATGCCTGTGTTGTTGAGACAGAGAGGATTCGTCAAGCGTTTACCCTTTTCACTTCTCGGACTGAAAGAAACTACCAGCCAGCGGCAAGAGGTATAGATCCTCATGAGCCCCCGCAGTCGCGGGGGCTCATGAGGATCTATGCCTCTAGCTGACATCTCATTCGTATCTGCTTTCGGCCTCAACGCGGAACTGACACCCGGCTTTCAGGCTGCCTTGAGGTCAGGTAATTCAGTATATCATTCATGGCCGGCCTCTGTTACTGCAGGTGTTACTCTACGAATGTCAGAGTGTCGTCGATTTTTATGCCCGGGTGTCAGCAAGGCCTTAGCGGACGTAGCGTAAGTGTACAGGTTAGTCGGCTGTACATCAAGGACACTTTTTCTCGACCTCTACGCTCTGTTTTTTGTTTTTGTTTGTTTGTTTGTTTGTTTTTTCAGGATCATTCATCTCTCTCGGCGACACACAATCCCCCCCCCCCTCCCCCCACACATCTAACCGCACCCCTCCACACACACAGCCGGCTAGAACCATCACCCAACCTCACCCCTTCGGCCACCACCCTCATCTTTTGTTATCCCGCCAAGGGTTTTTATTTATGTAATTTTTACTCGGTCTGCTTCTCTTGGCATCGTTACTGTATGATTCGCCCCTTTCACTGCTAAGAAAAAGTAAACACGATCCAGCTCCAAGAGGAATAGATCCTCATGAACCTTCGCAGTCGCTGGGGTTCGTGTGGATCACAGCACCCAAAATAGCAGCTGACAGACAAAAGTGGCGCTCCCTTGCCGTCGCCTCAAGCACCAGACGGCGCAGAGAGGATTGAATGAATGAATGAATGCCTCTTGGTGACACCACTTTGTATTTACGTTCCTGGGGTGGCTGAGGCTCTTGGGCGTTGAATTAACTCATTCAGCCCGACGGCCGTATTTCCCAAATTTTGGAGGCGTCACTAATGACTATGCCCCAGTTGCAGGAGATGGATCGACCATGATAATTCAAGGGCAGTGTCAGATTAGCTTGGCGCCGAGCTAATCTGGCACTGCCCTTACATTATCATGGTCGATCTATCTCAGTCCTGCTGTAGTGCGTCAGGGCTGAATACCGCGATGTTGACAACGCTTTCAGAAGCAGTGTCCGGCAGTAAAGGGGTTAATACCCTGATAAAAATGCAGCCAATCCTACCAGGAAGAGGCATAGATTCACATGAGCCCCTGAGGCTGCATGGTCTCGTGTGAATCAGTCTATACCTCTTGCAGTTGGAAAACATGTACGTCTGTGCCTCTCGCAGACGACAGAAACCTGTGGAGAGAGTGTCTTGCCCTTGTTTTATGTAAGGGAGGTCACCGCCACTACACTCGGCAAAACTGATGACGTCTCAAGTATCCAGACCGGAGTGCCGCACTGACGTTGGCTCTTCGCTGCCAAGTGCCATCGTGCCGCGGCAACGTTCTGCAATAATGTATGATGGTGACGACGATCCTTTTACATAGCTTTGAGTACAGGGCCGGACCCAGGGGGGGGGGGGGGGGTTACCTGGGTTCCGGAACCCCCCCCCCCCTCCCAACTAAAAAAAAAAAAAAAAAAAAAAAAAAAAAAAAAAAAACAGTGAATTTTTTTTATGCAAAGGGAGTTCCAAAGTTTTATTATTTTTTTTATTGTTTTTAAAACATTGCAGTTTTTAGTCACTTTTGATCCAAGGCACAAAGAGTTATTTATAGACAATTCAACAGAAATCCATTTCAAGGGATCCGTTTAAACGTCCAAAACGTTTTCCCGTTGAAACAACCAAGTAACCCAACCCCTAACCCTAAATTAGTAAATGCAGCCATATTTTCTTGTTCTGGCCACAAGCCTCTTCCAGCGCCTTCACCTTGATACAGCCCTAATCCCCCAAAAACGACTTTTTAGAAAGATTAATTAAGACGCTAAGTTGATAATTATGATAATTCGTTGTAACGAACATCCGTTGAAACGACCATCGTTGAATCGTCCAAAAACATCGTTGAAATGGATTTCCGTTGAATCGACCAGGTACCCAAAAGAGTTGCTTTCCTTCAGTGCATGTCTTTCCGAGAAAGATCAGTGAAAAGACGTCTGACGTCATTAAGGTTTGTGGGGGGAAGTTTAAATCTAGATCTATTTTCTTTGGTAACACTTCACTTTTGCTGTCTCCTCGAAAATGCCGAAACTGAAAAAAACAGATGCTGATGGCAGTAGGCGACTGTCATGCTGGTTTTCATCAAGCTCCATTTCAGAAGGTGGGTACATTTTTAAATCCAATTTTGTCTCATAAAAGAAATGTAGTCAGTAGAACTAGGTAAAATTCACCCATTCCGAATTCGATTCAAATGAGCACGTGGCGATGGCGCCGGTACTTCCTTCCTGTGAGTGTAGCCTATGCTGTAGGAGCTGATACTAGCTGCATATAATGAATATCATAGATATAAAACAGCCCCACTTATTAAAATACCAAAACAGGTAACAATTAAAGTAATGCATAGCCTAAAATTTATTTCACAAAGTATTATGATATATAACTTTAAAAACGTCAATTTAAAGAATAAAGATATCGGCATCAATGATCAATATTGCTTTTATATTTATAAAAAAAATCTTTGGACGGCAAAATATCGTTTTCAATAACAAAACCAAGGGCTAAGTTATAAGGTATCGTTTTCACTAGTGCAGCTTATTGTGACGTAAATCTCTTCGGAGAGCAGAACAGAACCGTCTTGATGGCTGACTATGGAAACCATAGCCTATCTGACACCACTTTGACAGCGTCGCCATCAATTGTGACGGCAACATAGCCTTTCCGGGTGCGAAACCGTCATGACGACTTCGGTTTTTGGAAGGACAAGAAGCCATCATGACGGCATCCCAACCACTGCCTTTTTCACATAATAAAATGGAAAATAAAAATGTGCTGAAATTTTGCCAACTGCTGAAAATCAGCAAATTTGTTAACAGTTCCTATGCCTGTGAACAGCGTGCTACAAAATAAGATTATTCACCCTTAGGCCTTTTGTTGATGAAATTTAAAATAAGCTAAGAACTAATCAGAAAACCACTGTTTTTTTATATTAAATTATTATTATAAAATTGTAGTAGACGTGTTAACACCTGCAATGCATAATCATATATAAGATGTTGAAAAGACGGTTCTATTTTATTTTACATTTTTGTTGTTGCTTTTAGGATAATTTCATGTTTTAATTTTTATGTTATGTCTTTGTTTTTGTTTTTTTTGTTTTTTTTTCTTTTTGTTTGTTGTTGTTGAGTAAATTGTAAAGCGCTTAGAGCTGTTTACAGGTAAGCGCTATATAAGAAAACCTTTAATAATAATAATAATAATAAAAGTTGTTTTTCTAAACGGCAGATGATGCAGTTCCTCGAAAGAGACAAAAATCAATTCAAAGTGAGACCACTGGCAGTGGAGTTCGAAACAGTGACATGGGAACAAGTAAAAGCAGTGTTGGTGAGTAATTTACTGCCCCGCCCCCCCCCCCCCCCTCTCAAAAAAAAAAATTAAATTAAATACAACCTGAAATTGATACGTGATTGAGTGTTTCAATTTAATAATTAATATTAAACAAAATGACTGGTGTGTTCCATTGGCTATCATTAGCCTAAGAAGACTCTACGAGTCATAAGGTAGCAAAGATTTTGTCCATCATTTGGGGGGAGGGGTCTAAAAAGAAAAGCTGTTATTTCAGATCATAAATATATATCTAAGCTTGACTGAAGTGTGTAAACGAAGACATATATATGCTTTAAATGTAATTATCTTGTTGCAGCTCTCTCTCTCTCTCTCTCTCTCTCTCTCTCTCTCTCTCTCTCTCTCTCTCTCTCTCCCTCTCCCTCTCTCTCTCTCTCTCTCTCTCTCTCTCTCTCTCTCTCTCTCTCAGTATGTGTGACTGTGTGTGTGTGTGTGTGTGTGTGTGTGTGTGTGTGTGTGTGTGTGTGCGCGCGTGCGTGCATGCTGTGTGTGTGTGTATGTGTGTGTGTGTCGGCGTGAGAGAGAGAGAGAGAGGGGGGGGGGGGGGGAGATAGCACCTGCATACATATTTGCCCTTGCTGTATGAACTTTAATGTACTTAATGATTCTTTGTTTATTGCTTTACTTTGTATTTTTACTCATTTTATATTTTTGTGCGTACGCGAATGCGGGTAGGAATGTCTGGAGTGCGTGTCCGAGAGCGTGTGTTTGTTTTTGTGCGTATGTGCCTGAGTGCGTGCGTGTGTAAGTGTGTGTGTGTGTGTGTGTGTGTGAGTGTTCGTGCGTGTGTGCATGCGTACTGAATTGCGGTGTACATGAGTGTGTGTGTGTGCGTGCGTGCATGCGCGAGTTGTGATGTGCATGCGTGCGTACCTGAGTGCGTGTGTGGGTATGTGTGTGTGTATGTGCGTGGTGCGTGCGTGCGTGCGTAAGCGAATGCAGCAGTGCATGCAGCAGTGTGTGGTATGTGTATGTTTACATGTCTATGTCACTTATGTAGTAGATGTAGCAACGGCAAGTTTGAAAACTGGTCCTGTTACCAATAACTTCTACCGTTGGAAAATAAAGGTTCATTGTTCATTGTTCTCTTTCTCTCTCTCTCTCTCTCTCTCTCTCTCTCTCTCTCTCTCTCTCTCTCTCTCTCTCTCTCTCTCTCTCTCTCTCTCTCTCTCTCTCTCTCTCTCTCTCACAGGTACACACACAATCGTTTTAGTATTTCAGACTTCTCATAGACCCAACTTTTATTTGTATTTCAGACTCCTCCTCAAGCATTGATCAGCCTGCCGGGGGCCTGCTTTCTGAATCCTCTGCCATGCCAATGACCAACCAGCCTGATGTGAGCCTGCTTTCTGACTCTTCAGATTTCTCCTCTCAGATCACCAGCAACAAAAATATCGATTTTGGTGAAGTTTTCAAGAAACACACGCGAGTCGTTTCACTGTCAAGCCGTGACAAGGAGCATCTTCTAAGGCAACACTGGAGACCATCACCTGGTTTTCAGTTTCCAACAACAGTGATAAACAACAAGAACCGAAAATTTCAGCATGAGTGGTTGCAAAAGTACTCCTGGCTTGTGTATTCTCCTTTCGAGGATGGGGCTTACTGCAAGTATTGCCTATTATTTGCAAAGTCTACTGAAAACCTGGGCAAGTTTGTGAAGACGCCATGCAAGAACTGGAATAAAGCCTGTGATCAGATCAAAAAGCACTCGTTATTACAATACCACAAAGATGCAACGGCAAATGGAGAGCAGTTTTTGACAATCATGGATAAACCAGAGCAGAGCATCGCCAGTGAAATCAATCAGAAAAATGCAGAAAACATCGCTGCAAATCGACAAGTTCTGACAAGCCTCTTCAGGATTGTTGAAGTGTGTGGAAGACAGGGGTTAGCTCTGAGGGGCAACTGTGATGATGGCATTCTTCAGAGTGAGAACAGAAGCAATTTCAATGCCCTTTTGAATCTGTGCATCAATACAGGAGATGAAACTCTCCGGAAACATCTAGATACATGCGATAAGAAGGCCACATACATTTCAAAAAGTACACAAAACAGACTGATAGAGGTTCTTGGTGATCAGATCCGCAACAAGATTCTTGCAGAAATTATTGCAGCAAAACAGTTTACCGTGCTTGCTGACGAAGTCACAGACAGCTCAAACTGGGAACAACTTTCAATTATATTGAGATTCGTCGATGGAAGTCTGAAAGTTCGTGACGAGTTCCTGGCTTTTGTCCAGTGCAGAGATACCACAGGTGAAACACTTTACAACAAGATTGTTGAGTGTCTGGGCGTGTGGGGGCTTGATTTCAACAATGTTAGAGGACAAGGTTATGACGGGGCCGCAAACATGGCAGGAAAGTTTAAAGGAGTGCAGGCACGTTTTCAAGCAAGGAACAACAAAGCACTGTACTTTCACTGTGCTTCCCATAGCTTGAGTCTCTGCATTGTAAAAGCATGCGGCTTGCCTGCAGTGAAGAACATGATGGGAGCACTGAGGGAACTGTCACTGTTTTTCTCAAACTCTCCAAAGAGACAACGAAAACTTGAAGATACCATCGAAGCATCTCAGCCTGACACGACAAAGACAAAGCTTGTTGATCTGTGCAGAACAAGATGGGTAGAAAAACATGAAGCACTGGAGGTTTACACATCTCTCTTCCTGGTTGTTCACGACTGTTTGGGACAAATGTGTGAAGACAGTGACAATTGGGACAGTGAGACATTGACCAAGGCAACTGGCTTTCTCCACACCTTGAGCAACAGTGTTTTCCTCGTTGCATTCGTTGTCGTCCGCAATTGTTTGCGTTACTTAAAACCCTTGACAGTGAAGCTCCAGAAAAGAACAAAAGATGTTGTCGATGCCTACAGGGAAATCAAAGAGGTCAGTAACTGCATGTCTTCTATTAGAAGAGATGTCGACACAGCGTTCGTTGCCTGGTTTGGTGAAGTCAGCAAAATGGCAAATGCTTTGACAACTGATGTTGTTGTTCCTCGTCAAGCATCCCGCCAGACTCTCCGTGACAACCAACCTGCGGCCACTCCAGAAGAATATTTCAAGATTTGCATTGCCATTCCTTTCTTGGAACACCTGTCAACCGAATTGGACTCGAGGTTCAAAAATGCTGACCTAGCAGTTGATGGTCTCTGTCTGGTGCCAAGCACTTTAATAGACAACCAGGATGGTTTCATGCAGGTTCCAGAAGGGGTGAAGACACTGGCAATGTTGTGGGAGTCTGACCTACCAGACAACGCTACCCTTGATGCAGAATACCAACGGTGGGTTTGCAAATGGCGAAGTGCTGCTGAGAATGCGACAGCTATCATCCCATCCACGGCATCAGAAGCACTGAAACACTGTGACAGGGATTTTTATCCCAACCGGTTCATCATGCTAAAGAACCTTTGCACCCTGCCTGTCACTACTGCCGAGTGTGAGCGTTCAAACAGTCAGTTGCGCAACCTGAAAAACTACCTCTACAATGGGGCAACAGAGACTCAATGCACTTGCTTTACTGAAAGTGCACAGGGATGTTGATATTGACTTCAAAGAGGCAGTGAACTGTTTTGCCAGAAGATACAATTCACAAATGGTACTAATGCCGAGGAACCTAGTGCAGCAAGACTGAACTGAAGTGAAAGCAGGGCCCTGATGTTCATAAACTACAAGGTAAAGCTTTATACCGTTAACGATCAACGAAAAGTAGTGAATAATAATAGTATACAAAACATCTCTGTTGATAAATAAATGTTTGTGTGTGTGTGTGTGGGGGGGGGGGGGGGGGGGTGGGTGTGGGTGTGGGTGTTTTTTTTAAGGGAGGGGCAGGTGATAATTTTTGTACCCCAGAGTTTGTCAGTTCGATTGTTCAAAAAGCTCAAAGTCCCCAGACCATCACAAATGGCTTTTTCAAGGCTCAGATTGCACCAGATTGCACCATTCTGCATCCTTGAAAAAACAAAATTCCGGGGGGGCATGCCCCCGGACCCCCCTAGAAGGCTCGGCGCTTCGCGCCTTCGCTTTATACTGAATCTGTAACCCCCCCATCGACTTTTCCCAGGTCCGGCCCTGGAGTACACGTGTAGAGAAGTTTATTGTCGTGTATCGTGGAATCCATTTATTGCTGGCACTGATGACCTGCCGGTTCGACTGACTCCGGACTGACGGTGCAGACAACTGCCGCGGCACTTTGGCTAGCATCTTTACGTAACCCGTTCACTACCGAGAACTGAACGTAAAAACTGAATCCAACTGTAAGAGACATAGATCCGCATGAGCCCCCTCAGTTGCGGGGGTCATGAGGATCCATGCCTCTTGCTGGTACCACTTTGTGTACACACCTTTAAACTTCTGGTGACGTTGATTAACCCATATCCATACTGAGGCTCAAAGCTTCAAATTTGTACACTGCCATATGCAACCTACATTAAAGTACTTACATATAAGGATATAGACCAATGGCTTTAGTTCAAGGGTGGTGCCAGAATAGATTGGCGCCAAGCCGGCAGGCCGCTACCCTTGAACTATTTTATTCAAACCGACTGATTTCACACACTGGTGTATTCCAAATGATAAGGGTTAAAGAATGACACAGCCGGAGTAAGCTGGACTTGAAGGGGTAAATTTAAATGAAGATGTTTAACTCATTCTACCCCAGACACACAACAGGAAGATAAGGATCCACCATGATAGTTCAAGGGTGATGCCAGAATAGCTTGGCGCCTATGGGCGCCAAGCTATTCTGGCACCACCCTTGAACTATCATGGTCGATCTGTGGCCTGCACTGCAATGCAGTCTTCAGAAGACAACGGCAAAATTTGGGGATTTCGGTGATGGGGTAGAATGAGCTAAATTGGACAAATATTCTCACTTAAGAGACATTTGGAAAGCGAATAGCTTGTGCTGATTGTTTGTGTGGTCGGAGACTGTTTCTCTTCACGATTATATTGTTTGAAATGCTTGTTTTTTTCCCCCGCTGACTATCTGCCGTAGCCCTTCACAGCATTGCTAGGAACATCTCTCTCTCTCTCTCTCTCTCTCTCTCTCTCTCTCTCTCTCTCTCTCTCTCTCTCTCTCTCTCTCTCTCTCTCTCTCTCTCTCTGAGATAATAATCATGGTAAGAGAAGAGAGAGGAAATGAAAGTTGTGCGTAGATCTAATCCCGTTTGACAGCGCGCTCATCCGATATTCTTATTCTGTGGCAAAACTCTTGTTGAACAGTCATGCTATTAAATCCAGAACACGTCCTCAGCCTGGGCAGCAAATGTGACCGAGCAGTGAAGGCGAGAGGCATATATTCTCGTGAGCGGCTTCTGCGGCTGCAGGGGCTCGTGAGAATCTATGCTTCTTGCGGATCGAATGGGACAGATAACTCATTCTCTGACATGACACTTCGCATTTATTTATAACAGTATTGTGCCTCATGTCTGACAGGACTTGTGTGTGTGTGTGTGTGTGTGTGTGTGTGTGTGTGTGTGTGTGTGTGTGTGTGTGTGTGTAAAACTAAGCACTACAGAAGCATTAACTCATTCGAGACGTGTCGCCTCCGGACACGCGGCTTATGCCGCGTATCCGGAGGCGGCAAGTCAGAGTCAGTCTCGAATGCGTTAAAGACGAACAGAACTGGAGACGGCATAGAATCACAGGCAAACATTCCTGACAAAGAATGTCTGTGGTTAATCGCGTGTCCGAACTAGACTCCCGGCCGGGTCTCATGGGCACACTGGAGATACGCAGAGCTTGCCGCCAGTGGTGTGAGTCTGGTTGCAGCGGGCTTATGAAGATGCTGTTGGTCTGGCAGATTGTATATTCTGACACATTATTTTGTCCGCGTAAATCGCCCAAATAGACCTTCCCACCTCTCACCCGTCCTATATTTCCAACCCCCTCCCCCAAACGCATCTGAAACTGAATCCCAATACCTTGACATTCAAAAGCAAAACGATTGCGTCCATCCGATGAGTGAGCCTGTGTAGTTTCTCTCTTGACATTCTAATGTTCTTTTTGCATGTAAATACAACCACACAGCTTTCCCCACACATCTGTACGAGACATAGGTGCCTATGGGTACTCAAAGGAGGGAGGCTGTTTCCCAGTAGCAAAAGGTCTTCTGGCCCTAGGCGGCCGCAGTGGGCCCGCGCACATCCGGGCCGTGCGGCGCGGGCCCACTGCGGCCGTCGTCCGCCAGAAGACCTTCGCGATCTGGGCTGAGCATGTATGCTCCTTCTCTCCCTCTGTAGATCTGTGTCCATCCTTGCGGAGGAGGCCAGGGGGCTGTGACCGAGTCACGTATGACATGTGTGGTCTGGCTGGCGACCGCACTGATCCCGCCATGATGCAAGCACAGCTGACCTTTACATTCCAGCGCCAGCTGTGGAAGCCGGATGGGTGACTATGATGAATCACAAACCAAAAGGTCAGGCAAGCGCTGGTATAATATAATTATATAGTACACAAACCAAGGGAAGTAACTGAGCGCTGGACAAACAGTCAGATCCTTTATAAGGGGATCTAACTGATTCCTTGTCCAGCGATGAGTTATTTCCCTTAGTTTGTGTACTGACTCAAAGGTAACATAGACTACTGCACTCATAAAATCTGTTTATGAAGGAAGTCGGCTGTGTTTCATAGTGCCACGCTATGTGCCAGGGGAATGAGGCGCAGAAGACTAGATGATTAGTGCATGTTAATAATAATAATAATACCGGTATTATATAGGCGCTTTTTCTCAATTTTGGGGAAATCGACTCACTCAAAGCGCCGCGCCTGAAACCCAACACACACACTCACGAAACAGACACGGATTTACGCCATTTAAGACAAACACAGTACAAGACAAACGAAGGGCCAGTCAGCTACTGAAGTTACAGAGAATTTTTGATCGCTTGTATTTGAAATTTGTAAAGTGGCCTGAGACCGGTACCAAAGTGGGGGGGGGGGGGGTGGAAGAACCGGAGTACCCGGAGAAAGAACCCCCGACGGTCCGCCCAACTCTCACTACATTGTCACGGACGACGACGGGACATTTGCCTCCTCTCATCAGAGAAATGTCATACGCAAGAAAACTTCCTACATGTATACTGACGAGCAAAAGAAATGTGACATTTTTGGAATCACTGGTCGGAAACACCAAATGTTTCCGATGATTCCAAAATGTCGCATTTCAATTGCTCGTCAGTAGACCTATATTTTGTTACAAACCGACCTATTCTTTTCTAGGGAGGGGGAGCCGTGTGGCAATTCGCCACTGATAAAATACCCAACAAAGAAAGAAACAAAATTGTGTCGTAACGTGTCATTTTTGTTTCTTGGCTATTTCTTTGCATTTTACATTTTTGCAGTCACCTTCTTGGTTCAGGTGAGTTTCGCATTTAACTAATTCGAAAATAATGCTATGACTAAACAATGCTACCAGTTTTCGACTGTGTGAGCGGGTCCCAGTGCCAGTTTTAAACACAGTCTTACGAAAACCCATCTTTTCCCATCTTGATATCAGTGTTTATGTATTTAGGCATTTTCTGTTCTTTTGTGTAATTGTACATGTGGTTTTGGTTTTGTCACCTTTTGTGTAATTCATTTGTTGTTGTTCGTATGTACGGCGCCTAGAGAATCTACCATGTATAGGCGCCTTATAAATCCTTATTATTATTGTTATTATTATTATTATTATTATTATTATTATTATTATTATTATTATTATTAGGGCATGCAACTGTTTAACAGATGAACCGCATAAAGGGGACTTCTATTTTCGTGTAGGTTTACTGGACCCTGTGTGCATATTATTTCGTAAAGTTTAGCCGCTGGTAGATTAAGTTGGAACACTGAATTCAGCACCAAGACCATAGAGTCAGAAATCCCATACCAAAGCGTCCTTGTTGGAACTACATTGATAACTATTTCCAACAGAAAAGCCGCAGTCAGAGGTATTAAAACTGACTGGATTCCTGGACCTGTGGTCGACGGCAGCTGAAGGCTGACATTACCGGCCTTTTATCCTACAGATTACGTAAAAGGGCACCGCAATTAGGAACTCAGTGACGTAATGCAATTTGTTCGGCACAGATCCCATGACACATCAGGGATCAGTTGCATGGGTGAGCTTGGCCCGGCGCCAGCCACTAAGCAAGGTGCTCCGCTATCGCGGAGCACCTTGCTTAGTGGCTGGCGCAGGACTAATCGCACGCATGCAACGGGGCCCAGATCCTCGGCCAGATCCTGTTATCTGCATGTGGCGTAGAGAACCACAGGGGCAAATGGCCGCCGGGAAACTTTGCCTCTTGAAAGCTGGTAGAGATCGGCAACTTTCACAGGTCTGTCGTTACTTATTTGGCGAAAAGCCAATTTGTCCATTTTGAGAAAAGCGAGCTTTTCATTGTTATACATTAAATTTAAAAGCTAGCTTTTCTATTTAAAAAAAAAGTGGACAAACTGACTTCTGGTTTTTGCTAAATAACTGCAGATTTCAGTGTCTGACGTTAACAGTGAGCAGACCGCCAGCACACCCAGAATCACAGACTGGCGGACCGGCACAAAATCAGTCGTTTGCTAGGCACAACGCGCTCCGTCAGTGATTTTTTTTTTTAAAAGAAAAGCCGGGTAGTCACAGTGCCTGATTAACTCTTAAACGCCCAGAACAACGACAGTGTCAAATTAACTCTTACACTCCTAGAACTGACATTGATAGTGTCATATTAACTCTTAAGTGACTTCCTTTCTGTCGCGGCATGGAATCCAAACCTAAAAGGTGACTGCGGCCAAGGGTGTAAAAGGCAGAGACTGAACATGAAAAAACACGCTTAGAAAAAGACAGTTACCACACAATTTAATAATATATCGGGTAAATAACCTTCTTCAAAATAGACTAGACAAATAGAAAGATCAGTCGCTACGACTTATCGCAGAGTAGCAACTGATTAATTGAAATAATGTTGTAACTGTCTTTTCTAAGCGTGTTTCTTTCTCCGTTGGGTTCTTCTCTATCGAATGGAAGTCATTTGGTTCTCCGAGTTCAAGTCCTAAATTGACACTATCCTTGAGCTGTCACAGGCGCCTGATTGCTTGCAATTGGCGATGGATGTGAAAGAGGTAACGAGGAAAATGTGCCGCCAGCTGGGTGTTGCAAGAAATCCAGAGGCAGATGGGCCGCATATTCATGGAAATCTGATGTGACGCCTCAGCTGGCCGGTGAGACCTGCTAACCAATTCACTGATTTGACATTAACGCATTTGAGACGAACGGCCATTCCGGACACGCGGCTTAAGCCGCGTGTCCGGATGCCGTTCATCTCGAATGAGTTAATGTAATATTATTTATATCGATTGATCCATAGAGTGGTAAGCTGGATGCCCGTTTCATTTATTCATTCATTCATTCGTTTATGCATCCATCCATCTATCAATTTATTCATTTCTTCATTCATCTGTCATTCCTTCATTTATCTATCATTCCATCCATTGATTTGTTTACTTATTCAGCCCAAAACACACTACAAGAAGATGTGGATCGACCATTACACTGATACTGACGAACAAAAACAAATGCGACATATTTCAGATTGAGTGAAATGACACCGGAAACGGATTCTAAAAATTTTAGAATCCGTTTATAGAAGCCTGATTGAAAACATACTGACTTTTAACATCACTGCTTGGTATGGCAACCTCAGTACGAAAAACAGGGGTAGACTATCACGTATCGTCAGAACAGCTGGGACTGAAGATCATTGGCCTAGGACAGTACCCATTCGATGATCTGTACCATTGGGCTGGCCGAAGAAAAGATGCTAGCATTGTTAGTGATGCTCGTCACCCACTATTTGATCAGTTTCAAATGCTGCCGTCAGCGGGCAGACGATTCAAAATGCCACCTGCCAAAAATAATGTTTTTAAGAAGTTTTGACTGCTGTCGCGATTTTAAACTCTTGATTTTAGCGACGTGACATATATAATATGTGATCTACATAACGTTACCTCCCATCTTGTGATAGATTGCTGCAATGATAAATTCTAATGGAATGTTCTTACGGTGTTTATCAGTGTCTTGTCTTGTTGTTTTATGACGAGCCAAAAGGCAAATTTATGTCGTGCTTCGACTCGAACAGACAATAACGTTGTATTGTATTGTATTGTATTGTATTGTATTGTATTGTATTGTATTGTATTGTATTGTATTGTATTGTATTGTATTGTATTGTAAACACTTTAGTATTTCCGATGATACCGAAAATATCGCGGCATTTCCTTTGCTCGTCAGTATAATTCAAGAGTGGTGCTTGGGGCTTAAATATTTCTGGCATCACACTTGAGCTATTATGGTCAGTCTGTCTCTTGAACTGTAGCCTTCAGACGACGGCTTCCCGAAAATTTGGGAATTTTTTACTTTAGGGCTCAGTGTATTAATTGCTTGTTCGACTTGTGCACAACTGATCAATAATATTACTGAAATAAACGCTGTTTGCATGGTTTACACGTGCATAACTTATGATTCAAACTCCTGGGGTCAGTAAAGCCAGCAAGGGTAAACAAGTACGTGTATGTTCCTTTCAAGTTCCGTGGGTCAAATGGTTGTTGTGATGCGTCTAGTGTGGTAGTGTAGCGTCTGTGCTTGTCGCTCTCGCTTTCAGCTCCCACCGCTGGCTAGCAGTTTTGCGAAAAAGGGGAGCAGAGTATGTTAGTCTCTCCCTGCCAGTACACAGCCTCTCCAACAACAAGCCTCATGGAGTGTCTCCTCGTGGCGACTCACGGTAACCGAGAACCTTACGGACTCGGGCTGAACTACAGAGGATTCGGAGGAGGTCTGGCCCCCAGACATGCGGCACGCAGGCCCATCGATATGTGGACAAGCCCTGATGCCCATGAACCAGATCCCCAGCTATGGGTAAATAGCCCCACTGCCTTGTGGGTGCCTTGGGAGAGGCAAAGGCTAGGGGAGTAAACCCTATACAAATCCGGGCAGGGATGCTCGATAGCCTTGGTTGGCAGATCTCCTTCGAGAAGGAAAACTCCGAGGAAAAACCTGAGGAGATGGGTCTTGGTCGGCAACCCATCTAGGAGAAGGACACTCCAAAGCCAAACCATCCTGTGCTCCCAGGAAAGGCCTTTTGACCAGGAGTTAAGGGTGAGGTAACCCCGACAGAAACCCCGAGTGCTGAAGACGGAGGTACTGGGCTGCACAGCGCACTCTAATAAACCTCAGTACCACGCATATACAGCCATATAACACTTGGAGATGGATTCAACAGAAATGGGGCTCGCCCTGTGGAGTCTCACCAGGCAGGTGCAGTACCGGGCTCTGCGCCTCTTCGGAGCCCCCCCCCCCACCCCCCCACTCCCCCACCCCCCCCCCCCCCCACGACGACTGGAGGACCTTCCCGACCGTCTCGAGGAGCCAGGGGACGGGGAAGTAGAGCGACTGGCCAGCTAAAAAACAAGACCAGAGACAAAGAAAAAGCCAATGTGAACATCATGCACTGGGATGCAGAAGGGGTTACCAACAAGAAAACAGAACTAGAGAACTTTCTGTACGAAAACAGCATAAACATCTGCTGTATACAAGAGACACACCTGCAAGAAGGAAGACCCTTTAAGGTCAGAGGATATCAGGTCTTCCGAAGTGATCGCCAATGTAGGAAGAAAGGAGGAGTTATGACCCTAGCTAGAAACAACCTGAATGCCAGCGAAACCAGGAGATTCATGGAAGAGGCGGAATACATCCAGGTCAAGGTAACCACCAGTGACAGTACCCTTGACCTGGTCAACTACTACTGCCCTAATGATAAGCTGCTGTCCCTTGACACTATCCAGGTCCCGGACAGTGGATTCCTCATCACTGGTGACTTCAACAGCCAGTCCCAGAGTTGGGGAGACGACACGATTGACAAGAGAGGAGAAGACATCGAGGAGTGGCAAGATGAAAATCACCTGATACTTGCCAATGACCCTGAGGACCAACCTTCCTTCTACTCTCGCCGCTTGCACACCACCACTACACCGGACCTGGCGCTTTGCACTGACGATGTTCATAAGCGCCTCAGCAGAACAGTAGGACCACAGTTAGGAGGAAGTGACCACCGCCCTGTCCTCCTCTCCCTAAAAGGAAGCACAGCAGCTAGCTCGCCACACCGACCAAGATGGAACTACCGAAAGGCAGACTGGCGCTTGTTCAGTATCCGAACAAATGAGCTAATGCAAGACCTGGCTGTGTCTGGAAGGAACATCAACAATGTGGTCAGAGAGTTTAATGACATTATCAGTAAGGCAGCCAAGGAAACTATACCTCGAGGAGTCCGGAAAAACTACACCCCATACTGGACCGCAGATCTTCAGAAAGCACATGACAACCTCACTAGGGCCAGAGAAGACGCTGAAACCAACCCCAGCCAAGAAAACAACATCAAGCTACAACACAGTAAGGCCCAGTATCTGAAGAAGAAGTTGGAGTACACAAGAAGAAGTTGGAGAGAGAAGACTGCAAGACTGAACATGGAGAGGCCAAGTTGTGGAGACTGACCAAGGCGTTGAACGATGAGGGCACCAGGGAACAGAAGATCACCCTGGAAGAAGATGGGAAAGCACTGACTGGTAGGAAAGCTGCAAACATGTTCGCACAGATCTATGCGAAAGAAAGTAACATCACTCTCCCACGAATGCTTGAGAAAGAAATCAGACAGGAAGAAAGAGAGAGAACAAGAGATGCAAACATCCATGATGCAATGAAGAAGGATCATCACCCTTCCAGAACTGAAGATGGCCATCAAACAGCTGAAGAAGAAACAATCTCCAGGTCCAGACAGCATCTCAAACGAGATATTACAACACCTTGGCAACACTGCCTTAACGAAGCTACTGGACATCTTTAACCACAGCTGGAGAGGAGGACAGGTACCCCAGTGCTGGAAGGAAGCCAGGATGATCCCAATTTTGAAGAAAGGGAAGAATAAGTCCAAAGCCCTGAGTTATCGCCCCATCAGCTTGACAAGTTGTGTGTGTGCAAGACCATGGAGCACATCATCAACAAGCGCCTGCAGTGGTACCTGGACCCCGAGAGCATTATCGTGCCAGAGCAAGCCGGCTTCAGAAGCCACAAGAGTACAGAAGACCAGACAACACACCTTGCACAGGTCATAGAAGATGCCTTTCAAGATCAGAAGGTGACATTAGCTGCCTTCATTGACCTACAGAAGGCTTTCGACAAGGTGTGGAAGGATGGTCTCCTTGTGAAACTCCTTCGCAGTGGCATCCAAGGGAACATGTATCGGTGGACCAAGTCATACCTGCACAATCGCAGAGCCCGTGTGACAGCGGATGGATACTGTGGCCAAAAAGTGCTGCTGCGTCAGGTGGTGCCACAGGGGGGAGTCCTGTCACCGACCCTGTTCATACTCTTCATCAACGACCGTGTGTCATAGCTACCAAAAGGAGTCCACGCAGCCCTGTACGCAGATGACCTGGTACTCTGGTGCACAGAGGAGTATGCAACAACTGCTACATACAGGATGCAGCTAGCCCTGGACAGGCTGACAGACTGGACCAACAACTGGTGTGTGACCATCAACACAGAAAAATCATCAGCCACACTCTTCTCTCTCTCCAACAAAGCAAAGGCTGGCAACCTAACACTGGGCAACACCCCACTGCGGTATGATGACCAACAGACATACCTGGGCATCACCCTTGACGAGAGGCTGACGTGGAAGCCGCACATTTGGAACGCAGAAGCGAAAGCTAGAAGAAAGCTGAACATCATGAGGAAGCTGGCTGGAACACAATGGGGAGCCAATGAAAAGATCCTCAAAAATGTGTATCAAGGCACAGTGAGACCACACCTTGAGTACGGATCCAATGCATGGTTGAAGGCAGCCCAGTCACACCAGCAGACCACTGACAGAGTTCAGAACCAGGCACTGCGTATCATCACCGGCGCAATGAGATCCACACCAATTGAAAAGATGGAAGAGACAACAGGTATCCCACCCCTGCGCATGAGAAGAGATTGCAAAGCCTTGATACAGTCCACAAAGGTTAGTCTTCCAAAGACCATCCTATGAATGCCAGGATGAAACAGCCAACCTCAGGGAGACTGAAAAGATCAAGCTTTGTGAAGGAGACGAGAGCTCTGCAGAGAAAACACCAGGCAAAGCTCCCTGCGCAGGTAGAGGCTCTGAATCCTGCTAGTGACCTTCCACCCTGGGAAAGTAAGCCAGAAAACATCACCATCTCTTCCACGGTACCCTACATCACCACCAAAGATGAGCACAGCACTGTGAGCAAGAAAGCCCTGACACTGGCCATGCTCGAAGAAAAGTATCCCCAGGAAGCATGGATACGGGCATACACCGATGGATCAGCCACAGATGCATTTCAGAATGGAGGGGCTGGGGTGTACATTCAGTACCCAAACGGAAAATGGCAGGCAGAGGCAGTATCAACAGGCATTCACTGCACAAATTACAGAGCTGAGGTTGAAGCCCTGGTCCGTGCTGCAAACACCCTTAGTGGCACTGCAGACCCTGATGCCCAGATTGTCTTTCTGACTGATGCCATGTCTATCCTTGAGGCAGCAACAGCAAGCAAACTGCCACGTCTACAAGAGGCACTGCAAAACATCAAGTGCACCAGACTGGTGCTGCAGTGGATCCCTTCACACTGTGGCATCTACGGCAATGAAGAAGCTGACAGAATGGCAAAAGTGGGCGCAGAGAAAGAACAAGACGAAAATGGAGTCAGCTTCACAGAGATGAAGACCATCATTAAGTCTGTGTACAGACCACCACAACGGCCCCTAGACAGATACCATCAACTGTCCAGACAAGAGCAGGTGACCATCTTCCGTCTGAGGACCGGGCACAACCGACTCAATTTCCACCTGCACAGACGCTTTCACCTCGTGCCATCTCCCCTGTGCCCTCGTGGAGAAGCAGAGCAGACCGCAGAGCACATTCTCCAGGACTGTGGGAACCACCAGCTGCTGAGGGAGGAGATATGGCAGAAGCCCGCCACTCGATAAGAGAAACTGTACGGGCCTGTGGAGGTGCTACAGAGGACCACCGATTTCATTTTGAGAGCCAAACTCCAAGTGTGACGGCGTTCGAGAAGAAGAAGAAGAAGATTTCAAGTTCCTGTTAAAAATAGGGTTTATTGAGCAAATTTGTTGAACAAGTCAGTACTTGTTGATCTGAAACTACCCACAAGTACTTCGCAGGAAATTCGGCCGGAAAAAAAAAACTAAGAAAGTGGCTTTAGGCGGTACCTCTCCCAATACCCACTGAAAGGCTATCGGGGCCGACGTCGGCCGCCGTTGGCCCGCGCACGGCCGAGCGCGGGCCAACGGCGGCCGACATCGGCCCGATGGCGTTTTGCGCATTGGGTCTCAGGCCTACTCGGCTGCCGGAGGACAAGTAATCTTTTTATCCACGCAGAAAACCCTTATTGGTTGTTGAAAATGGGCTGTACAGTAAAATGTACATAAGTGTGACTCTTGCTCATCAAGGAAAAGTGCATTAACCATGATAATTTAAAGGTTGTGCCAGATTAGCTTGGCACCTGACGGCCGTTGCCAAGCTAATCTGTCACTACCCTTGAATTACGTTTACTGAGTTCTCGGAAAGAGTAGGTCACATTGGTTTCAGACTACCAGTGCCTGTTACAGACGAACGTCTCTCAGACAGCCGACACGATCTGAAGTGGGCTGGTCTCGTACGACCCGGATCGATAATGGGTACGTCCCGTCAGCCTAATTACACAAATGGGTTAGGGGGACGCGCGTGCATAGCGCGCTCACCGGCATAAATAAAAGTGCCTTCTGCAGATATTGATGCGTGCATTCCCGCTAACGCTGAAAACTCAATGCCTACTCCGTCTGAGGAACACATGTCCTTATCAATAATTATACTCTCTCTCACACTGGTTACCTCCCTTGATCTGCTACGCATGTATAGAGGATCGAAGGAAGTAACCAGTGTGAATCAGTAACAAGAACTCTCGAGCGGGAAGTATAGCCACTGTGTCGATTGTCTTTGTCATCAAGACGCCTGCAACAACTCTTCTACGTACAAAGGAGGAAAAGAGCTGAAAATTGTTCAAGTTTTACGACACTGTTCAGACTTGAAAAGTCAAGTTAGCCCCTTTGTCCAACATTCTTGAAAAGCATGATAAGAATAAGTAGACTCGAAAAGACACATCGCGCAGAAGCTCTTGTAAATCAGTGAAGGAGGGTACTATAGTTCAGTCAGTGTCGAAGTGCCCCACTGTCATCCGCGTACAAGCCGCCATAACACTCTGAATTGCCAGACTCTTGCATCTACACAAGGCATAGATCTTTATGCACCCCTGTCGCTGCAGCCGGGGTGTTACGCGAATCAGTATCTTGTTCGTGTTTATTTGTATAATCTAGCTCAATTTATCTCAGCTGGACGGATTCGACAAGCTGCCAATGAGTTGCCGGACGTGCCTGGGGTCAGGTGCATGAGTGAGCCTAATCCTGCGCAAGCCACTAAGCAAGATGCTCCTTACTCAGTGGCTTGTTCTGGATTTAAGCTCGCTCAACTGATGCCAGCTCGTTAACTGTATTAATCTGCGCCTGTGTAGTCAGGATAAAGACCAGACATTTGATGCCAGCTCGTTAACTGTATTAATCTGCGCCTGTGTAGTCAGGATAAAGACCAGACATTTGATGCCAGCTCGTTAACTGTATTAATCTGCGCCTGTGTAGTCAGGATAAAGACCAGACATTTGATGCCAGCTCGTTAACTGTATTAATCTGCGCCTGTGTAGTCAGGATAAAGACCAGACATTTGATGCCAGCTCGTTAACTGTATTAATCTGCGCCTGTGTAGTCAGGATAAAGACCAGACATTTGACTTATCAGCTACATCCTGGGGATAGAATTATCAATTTTTTTTCAGTAGATTATCCTTTGAGCTCTGCGTCAAATTTCTGGAGACAGATCGACCATGATAGTTCAAGGTTGGTGTCAGAATAGCTTGGCGCCTACTGAGGCGCCAAGCTATTCTGACACCACCCTTGAACTATCATGGTCGGTCCACATCCTGTTGTAGCATGTCAGGGCTTTATGGGTTAAAGACAGACTACAATAAGTCTGTGTGAAACGATGCCGGCAACTTGAGCAACCAGCGTTTCCCTTGTCCTCAAATATCAATGTCCTCTGCTCAGCCGGAATCCAATGTACTATATTTGACAAGCCCGAAAAAAAAAAAAAAAAAAAAAAAACTGAAACAGACTCTGAGACAATAACAAAGACTACAACAGGACGACAACAACAACGACAAAATAATAACACTGGAAAAGGTCGAAGAGACGATTAAGACGAGGGGTCATTTGCATAAATGAACGTAGTCCTGCGGCAGCCACTAAGCAAGTTGCTCAGCTCACTCAGTCCTGCACCAGCCACTAAGCAAGGTTTGTCTGCTATAGCGGAGCACCTTGCTCAATGGCTGGTGCAGGACTAAGCTCACTCATGCAACTGGCTCGAAGTTCTTAATTCTGTCTGAATAACAAAATCCCAGACGTTTTGGGCCAGAAAATTTCACGTGTTCTGGCAGCTTGTTTTCAAGGACACTTTGTGTAAAAAATAAAATAGAAAACTGATAATATTTAGAAATCAGAGGTACTGTAGTAATTAGCAGCGTTTGCACATGACGCCACATGCCCCGTGACCCGATTATCTGCGCTTGCCGCACGTGCATGGTGTATAACTAGGTTATCTACACTTTGATGTCATTCCATGTGTCCTATTTAGTCATGTTTATGAACTGGATTACAGAGATTAAGTGGGCGTGTTTTCTTAGATTCCCTCCCCCCCCCCTCCCCACCTTCCACCCCCACCATCCCCCCCCCCCAACCCCTTCCGGGTAGTGTATCGTCTACAGCAGCCGATGTTTCTAGACGGGAAATCAAGTTGCAGATGAGAATAAAATGTTTATGTGCCTGGCTCTTGCTCGCGCGGAGTTGCGTCAGTGACATCAGCAGTTTCAGGCACTTGCGACTGCTACGAGGACGCATTCCGCAGTGACCAGGGCGTGGCCACCGAAACGCTCCCTGGAGTCCTTACTATAAAGGGGGCAACCTACTGTCTTCGGTCTGACTTTTTTTAGGATAAACTCTTAACCCCTTCTCTGCCACTGCACGTACATTGTCCGTCAGAAATCTGTGTCAGTTCCACGCGAAAGTGCTCCAGCCGCCCCGTGAACAATGGATACCAAATGCGGGTTTCAGCAAGAGGTATAGATCCTCATGAGCCCCCCCCCCCCCCCCGCAATTGCGGGGGCTCATGAGGATCTATACCTCTTGCAGTAGTGTCACGTGGTGTCCGTTGCCTCGCGGTTACGGGCCGCAGAGACTGCGAACAGGCCGCCAATCTCTGCAGCCAGATCAAAAAGTATACTGTGACATTCTCATTAGCCTCTGACCGGCTCTGCAAAGGCTGGTGAGAATGTAGGTACCTTTTGCATATAATTATATAGCAAGACTGAGTTAGCTGAGGGTCTAAGGTGTAAACCTTAAGATTTATTTCCACTAGTACCTTCCGTCTTCCAGATCGAGAGGCTTAACTCGTTCAGTCGGTGTCATGACTGAGCCGCCTCAGTGACGCAGGCTGTATTTCTGCGGCAGTCTTCGTTAACCCTTATCATTCTGACACACCCATTGCTTGAAATAATTTTGACTGACAGTAATTCAAGGGTACTGCCAGAATAGCTTGGCGCCTCACGCGCCAAGCTATTCTGGCAGCACCCTTGAACTAAGACAACTGATCAGGCTATCTCCGAATCTGTAGTGTGGCCTTCACAGGAAAATAAACTTTACAAAATCAGCCTCAGGACGCAATGGGTAAATGTAAGACCAAAAGACCTTCCAGGAACAGGAGTTCCAAGCGGGGTCAGCAAGGGGTATAGATCCTCATGAGCCCCCCGCAACTGAGGGGGGCTCATGAGGATCTATGCCTCTTGCATTTGATAGTGACATTTTTCTCGGCACCGAAAGGGTTAATCAGGACCAGGGCGTATCATTTTCAGGCAGCCGGGCCAGGTCAGTGTGAGGTTGCTTGTCAACATATCTCAGTCACAGACACTCCACTGCGCGTATTATTATAGCTTGACTCGAGTATCGATGGCGGGTTGTAAGCCTGAATTGCACTTCCTACGCTGGATGGATCACCCACGACTCACGCCAAGCTACGTCAGCTTAGTTTAACCCCATCACTACCGAAAAGATGCGAACCGTCACGTAAATGCAAGAGGCGGCAAAGGACCTCACCATGCGGGGGTTCCTAAGGTATTTGCCTCTTGCTGAGGCTCTACTGATTCAGTCATAGCCGTGTCCCCGCTTGGATTGGTGGAGTTGCCCAGTGTTGAAGTTGCCCTGCCGCTGAGCTATTCTCGTACACAATTCATAAATTACCATGGTCCATCCATCTTGCGTTGTAGTGCGTCCGGGCTGAATGACTGCTATGGCGATGTCCTTCAGCAGGACTCGAAAAAACCCGGCCGCGTCAGCATATAATACGCGTCAGTCTTGTCCGCCGGACCGGTTATCGTTAGTAGCAGTCATGGGTTACTGGACTGGCCGCCTGTTTAGCTGGCAGGGTTGTCCATTAGACGAGGTGCAAAGTTTTATAGTGTTGGCACCACTCCTGAACTATCACGGTCGGTTCGGCATCATGGTTCTCTGCTGTAGTCAGTCACGGTGTAACCGCCGTCACTGTGACTCGATAGAATGGGGAAAGATTCTGTAGCCGGCTTTTGCTTGTAAGAGCATCTCGGCAACGGCAAACAGGGATCTTGGCATAAATAATCTTACAGCCTCAGCCTCTTGCCTGGTTATTCGTTTAACCCCTCGACTGCTACTGACGATACCGCTCGGCAGAAAAGACGCGTAGTTACGTAGTTAAGTCATGACGTAGTTAAGTCATGACGTAGTTACGTAGTTAAATCATGACGTAGTTATTACGCGTCTCAGTTTCCCGGCCGCCGAGCGGTATCGTCATGTTTTTGCTTTGCTTTTATTTGCTCTGTTCTGCTTTCAGGTTGCCTCACTTTGACCGGCATTCAGTCCCGCGGGGCGATCACTGCGGTGACGGATATGTTTCAATCTTGGACGAGGGACCCGTTCAGTTACGGCACACACTGAGTTATTTAGCTCACGTCACAAACACTGACCCTCAAACCGCCAAAAGTCAGTGGGAAAGGTTCATCAAATGTCTGTGGGAATACTGGTAGGCGGACGGGGATAGATGGAAATCTTGACTTGTCAGTCTGGTTTACTGCAACCGCTTACAGTGCACAGTCTTTTGCCCACACGGACAGGGTCATGTGATGATCACAATGGTTGACTCCTTCGATCTCAGCGGTGGCGAATGGAGTCGGGGAGAAAACCACTGTGGGTGCTCGGACATTTTGAGGCGTCAGGACCAGAGTGACCGGATGCATACCTGGGTGGGACCGGTCTTGCTCTTTTACCACATCATTGATGACGGAGCGGGTTGCTTTAGCGGCCGTTGCCTGAATGGTAATTTCAGTCGCATCGTGTCATTTCCAATCTTAAGTATATCGCATTGGACCAGGGACCAGTTGCATGAGTGAGCTTTAGTGCTGCGCCAGCCACTTAGCAAGGTGCTCCGCTACAGCGGAGCACCTTGCTTAGTGGCTGGCGCAGGACTAAGCTCACCCATGCACCTGTCCTCAGCATGTTTCAGTCATGTCTCTGTCCTGTGATGGCAATAGACAGTATCTGACTCCGTTTTTTTTTATGACAAGAAAGATTTGTATTGAATATAAATGCTGGAAAATCTCGCTCTTCACAAAAATGGACTTGCTGTCTCAAGTTTTTGCCTATCCTGGGCTGAGTGATCGATCTGCATCCGTTTCAATTCCTATGACATGCTTCACGTTTTAGACTCGTTCTGTACAAGCACTGCCGAGGTTGAGGTACAGCAAAATGCTAATCAAATCATGGCGGCGGGTCAGTCGGCCCGAGTTACTGGGGTTTCGCTGACCAGTAATCTGGCCCGGTCAATCCGTCCTCACGCAGAAATCAGTTGCAGGATTTAAATCTCACTGAAAGACTAGTTGCTCCGTTGAGGACTGAAACACTACTGAAAAATGTCAGCCGTCCTAACGTAATGATGCCGGCCGCGGATACCCGAAATTCAGTCGAGCCATCTCCAGTGCCGCAAAACGTCTTCGGGCCCACGACGGCCGCAGTGGGCCCGCTCACGACCGTGCGTGGGCCCACTGCGGCCGTCGTGGGCCCGAGGACTTTTGCTTACCGGGATGTGGGAGAAACTGATACATAGCCCAGGTTAAGCCACGTTACCTCAGTACTCATCTGTGAGAGCCCACAATAGCATAGAGCCTACGAAGTAATCTATATACTGACGTCATTCACATCAGTCTGTGTACCTCAGTCTGCAGACGGGATCATCGTCCTCGCGGACTTCACCGATAGCGTGAGACGTGCTCATCCGGGTAATCAGTCCATTAGTCGCCTGATTAATTAATAAATCATCTCGGGCGCGGAAAAGGAAGGGGTGTGGGTTGCTGCGAAGATAAATTTAGCTGATATCGCACTGATAACTGATATCGCGTTGAAAAGGCAAAGATGTCCTCAGTCGGGCCGAGGGGTAAGGAAGTAGTTTGAGGCAGCAAGAGGCATAGACTGAAGTGAGCTCCCACAGGGTGCGGGCGCCCATGACAGTCTGTGGCTTTCAATTCGGAAGATAAATTCAGCTGATATCAGTATTGTATCGGCCGGGTTGGCAGCCGATGAACGCCCCGGCTCGGAATGAGGCAAACAAATGTAAACTGAGCCACTTTGAGGCGGCGTAGATTGTCATGAGGCCCCGCAGGCCGGCGGTAGCCCATGACAATCTGTGCCTCTTACAGAGGTTCAAGAGGGAGATCATTATGATGATAAGTGGGCCCCGTGCATGCGACCCCTGTCGATTAGCTGATACTGAGAGAGAGAAGCTATTCTAGGAACTGTAACTCTCATATCCCCACAGATAGGATCTTCGTTTAGTCTGAGGATGTCCGCTGTGGTCAGCTGACTCAGTGATCATAGGGTGAATGGTCTGCACTGTCATCGGTTTTTAAGTCCCTTCTATTTATAGAAGGGACTTTTTAGGACGGGTCGCGGTGGGGCGGATTTAATAGCATGTCGGCCATGATGTCAAAGGCGGGCAGGCTAAACCTCTAACAATTGAAGTAACAAGATAAAAATTACGTCATGTCTAGTCGCTGCAGAACGTACATTTGGCGCAAAGCGCCGTATGTGCGTATGTATGTGTGTGCGTATGTATGTAAACAAGAGAATCTCCGATATTTCTGTACACACAAGATTGAAACTTTGCGAAATACTTTCTTAAGTGGGTGGCTAAGAGAGCCTCCGAGCATGTTTCATTGAAAACATAACAACCTGTTTTAGGAAGTCCGTTGACCCAGATTAGAGTCCGTAATTTTTTTCATATTTACTTTAACTTTTGCATATAGCTAGTTTGGAGAAAGACATTGGATGAGTTCGTTAGCCAGCTTTGTGTTCTTTCAACTTATTTTTAGTAAAAATAATTCTTTTCAGAAAAGAATTAAAATACTAAAAAAAAAAAAAAAACAACTTTACTTCCAGAGAAAGTCAGACAGTGGCGGTGACGTAAAAGAGGCAACTCCGTCACCACGCAGACACTGACAGAATACTCTAAATATGACGTAATTCTCTCTCTCGCGCGCGGCTCTCTCTCTCTCTCACAAACATGCGCGCATCTCCAGGAGGAATATATCCTCATGCGCCCTCCAGGCGCATAAATAAAAATAATAATTACGGTATTTGTAATGCGCTTATCTTATAATAATTATAACTCTAAGCGCGCACTTACAACTCACGCACGCATGCGCACGCTTAGACAACGGCTCGCGTACCACTAAAAGTGAAATACATTACGACAGTCGACTTGGGGTGGGGAGTGTGGTGATATAGTGCTAGAACTGTTGAAAGATGTGAGTTTTGAGGGCGGACTGGAAGGAGGAGAGAGAGTGTTTCTGACGGAGAGAGAGTGGGAGAGTGTTCCAGGCGGATGGACCGTATACAGAGAAGGAGCGGGGGCCGAAAGTGCTGAGTTTGGTGCGGGGGATGTGGAGGCGGAGAGGGTCGGAGGCGGAGCGGAGGGAGCGGGGAGGAGTGTAGGGGTGAAGTAAGTTGGAGAGATAGGCAGGAGCGCAGTTGTTCAGGGATTTGTAGCAGAGAGACAGAATCTTGTATTGGATGCGTTGTGAGATGGGAAGCCAGTGAAGGAGTTTGAGCAGGGCAGTGATGTGGTCGGATTTTTTCTTTCTGAGGATGAGCATGAGGATCTATGCCTCTTGGAGATGTTTGGAGCGCGCGCGCACGCACACACTAAAACGCACACACACATCGACGCGCTTTCAGAAGAGCATGCAGGTGACCCGTGTACTTAGTATCATGTAGCTAGGTAAAGTCAACCTGCTTTCTCACAAATTATAGCAAGACTGAAATTGTACCGTGAAGTTCTAGTTTTGTCACCATTTTCTCAAGCCTGTGAAGCGAAAGTGAAACTCATATCACGTAAAATATAAAATTACGTAAAAACTAAAACTTACATCATGACAAATGACGTTTGACAAATCAATGACGCGTATGTCCTGCGCCCCTTATAAAACTCACTGACGCATTGGCAGATCTGCGAGACTTTTTCAATAGGAGATAATTCAACATCAAAACTGATCAGGTCAAAGACAAAAGGTAGAGACCATTGACAGCGAGGACAGCTTTCATATAGAAGGGACTTCAGTTGTGGGTTATTGTTCATCCCATCATGCTGCATGTACGGTAGTTACGCCCAAGAATCTACCATGGGGTGTGCTTAAACTGACTAGCAAAAATCTATCCGCGCACATCGCTTTTTTACGTCAATCCTGTTCTGACACCGACGCAGTCACAACGATATTCCCCTCAAACCGCAGCTGTCGGAATTCAGTTGTAACATTATCCATTAATGTGTTCAGCCGGCTGTACTGTTGTTTCAAAAACATGGCTTGTCAGTGCAGAAACGGACTTGAGTGATCCAGTAATGTATGACTCTGGCAGTTGAGAACTGACGGACATGTCTTGGGAGCGTGGAGTGTTGTCGAGGTAGAACGTCCGGCTTTCCGCAAACAAACAGTGGGTACCCTTTTTAGCTACTACCCCTTCACTGACGCGAAAAGGTCAAAGCGATCTGACTGCAAGAGGCATAGATAGTTCTTGCGGCGCCAAGCTATTCTGGCATCACCCTCGAACCAGGCTAAAATGGTTGATCTATCTCCTAATCTGTAAAGTAGCCTTCATAAAACAATAAACACATTTTAAACAATTCAGCCTCAAGATGAAATGGGTTAAACAAGGCACAAGATAGCCCACTGGTTGTCGGTAGCACATTTTGTCGAGGTCAGTGATTCCTGCAGGAATCACTTCGACAAAAAGCGCTTCTGACAGTCAAAGGGATTAGAGGTTGGATTATCATTGGTGACAACGGCAACAGGGTACAATGCGGTGAATGTAGTGCTCCCTGCGAAGATCGGGGGGTGGGGGTGGGGCGGGGAGAGGGGGAGAGAGAGAGAGATACTACGAACGAATAAGATTAACCCCAGGGTCTGAGGTCAGTTGCATGAGTAAACTTAGTCCGGCGCAGGACTAAGCTCACTCATGCAACAGAGCAAGGCTGGTCGCTACCAAGGCGGCGAATCGGAAACTGACCCTGTAAGCCAGCGGGAATCCGAGAAGGCTTGTAGTCAACGCGGAAACGGTGTCCTTGACCAGAAATCGATCTGTGGTTCGGGCGGTGCTGGCCACACTGATGCCGGTATCGACCCCGACCACCCCCCCCCCCCAACCCCCACCCCTCTCCCCATCGCCTGAGTTCTCCCTAACTCTCCCTCCTTCCCACGCATACGCGGGCTAATCCGAAAATATCTGGATGCGCGTCCACGGTGAGGTTCAGCCACGAGTGTGCCGCAAGTCATGTACTTCATAGACCAATTATACATGTGTACTTGAAGAGCAAGCTCCTTCGAGCTGATCAGTGCACATAGGCTCAGGCGCCCAAACCTTCTAGCACAAGCTCCAGTAAGTGTTATATATCGGGCACAGAATAAAAAAATAAATAAATGAGAAAATAATCAAAATTCAAAAAGCCTCTTAAACGTTCGGTGGACAAATTTTCCAACTGCTCCTCGTATACGCATGCGCACTCACGCTTCCGTATAACCCTTTTAGCCCCAAGGTCCCACTTTAAAAAATTTCGAGGCATGGCCTAATGCCGACTATGTACCAGTTGCAGGAGACGGATTGACCATGATAATTCAAGGGTAGTGCCAAATTAGCTTGGCGCCTGAAGGCGCCAAGCTAATCTGGTACTACCCTTGAATTATCATGGCCAATCCATCTCCTGCTATAGGGACTCAGGGTTAAATGGGTTAAACGTTCAAAGAGACTGAGAGAGAGGCGTCTTGACAGTGAGCTAAAGGTCATCGGGCCGGCTTCGACCGCAGTTGGCCCCGCGCACGGCTGTGCGTGGGCCAAATGCGGTCGAAGTCGGGCCAAAGGGAGCTTTTGCCCACTGGGACGCCGGATGAAGATGAAGTTGTCATACGTGACATCGTGGTGAATCCACGGCCAAGGGTAATGAAGCCTGATCATGGCTCTAACAGCTTCTGTCTCAAATAATGCTCACACATGTTCAGTGTCGAAGCCCCCCTTTTCTTCTGCTAGCGAGAAGCATAGATCCTCATGAGCCTCTGTACTTTGCGTGGGCTGATGAGGATCTATTCTTCCTGCTGACAAGACCCACTGTGACGATCGCGCACTTTCACTACACCATACTTGTCTCAAATGGAAACTGTCGCAGGGTTCCGTCGAGTTGTTTCAGGCCAGCAGTATTGATCGATAGTTCGTGAACTTGACCTTTTTCTCACTCAGTCCTGAAATAGGTCCAGCACTAACCCCTTAACTGCCGAGAAAAATTGAACCCCACGCAAATGCAAGAGGTATAGATCCTCATGCGCCCCCGGAGTTGCGGGGGCTCATGAGGATCTATACCTGTTGCGGACAACTTAGTATCCAAGTTTCTTTGACGGCCTGGGATCTTGGCTGTAAAATTAACAATGATTTCAAACTAGGTCCGCTGGCAGTGAAGGGGTTACAAACGCTACGAGGTTACAGATTCTCATGGGCCCATGCTAGCTGCTGGGGTCCATGAAGATCTGCATCTCTCCATGTCAAGTAGTCCCGGCCCAATTTGCGGCTGTGTTCCTGCAGTGCAGAAGGCAGTGGGGAGTTTGATCCTCTGACTGCATTGTTCATCGTCATTCGAGGCTGCTAATGAAGAACTGACGAATAAGTCTGTCACTGTATCAGTCAACTCCCTCCACCTGTAAAAGGCATAGATTCTCATCAGTCCTAGAAGGATGAGGGTTCAGTGAGAATGCACGCCTCCTGGTGAAATAGATGGGTGAAATTACATCTTCGTACTGTGAGAATAGTTGGGCTTAGACGTGAAGTACAGGGAAGGCCGGGTATTTATCGCGCTAATCTATGGTAATGTCGGCCGTCTGATCAGTTTTTGCTCTTTTTTTTTCTTTCTTTCTTTTCTTTTTTTTTTTTTTTTTTTTTTTTTTTGGGGGGGGGGGGAGGGGGGGGTAGGGAGGCGGGGGAGAGATAAAAGGAATGTGTTTACCGGCTTCTGGTTGGAAAAATACCCATTAACTCCTTTCCTGCTAGCCGGCACTGATGTCTCTGTGAACCATATCGCACTGAACCCCCACCCCCCCCCCCACCCACCCCCACATATGCGAGGGGTGTGGGGGGGGGGGGGCAGGCGGGGAGTGATGAGGATGTACGTCTGTTGTAATTGGGTGATGTAACGCCGTTCCATCAGTGAATGGGTTAAGTTTCTCTCCTCAACGCTTCTCACCATCCGCGCCAACTTAACAACTAAGGAGGGGAACAAAATTGTCATTCTGTGCCCAGTTATCTTTGGCGGCATGCGTAAGCGTGGCGAAAGTTAGTTGCAGATGCAAGTATCGTCGCTATGGGTCATGCCGCCCTCTCCTAAATGACCTAGGTCAACCTTCCCCCCCACCTGCCCCCCCCCCCCCCCCCACCCGCGTTTTTTTTTTTTTTTTTTTTTTCTGTCCCTCACACGCACTGACAAACTGACGCACCACGTCCAAATGCTCGCCGCAGCTCTCTGAAGAACTGACATGCCACATGAAAGTAGTAGGACGGATCGGATCCGGCCTTGCGGGCACGAGGCCGCCATAGTTTATTATTAGAGCATGTAGTGTGCACGGGCGAATGAGGATCTATCTCTCCCGATGCAGACCCCCCCCCCCCCCCAAAAAAAAAAAAAAAAAAAAAAAAAAAAAAAAAAGAAAGAAAAGGGGGGGGGGAGGGAGAGGGGGGAGATCTTTTTTTCGGTGTTGCTTTGTCCGTCAGGGCAAATAGTCATGTCACTGTTTCTGCATACATAGTGATGTGCACGTTTTCCGGATAATTGGGTACCTCAAATTCACCTCTCAAAAAAAAAGAAAAAAAAAAAAGAAGAAGAAAAAAAGAAGACAGCCAGATTTTCAGTCTGATCTGCAAGAGGCATAGATTCTTATGAGCCCCTGCGTGAGCAGGGGGTCATGAGAATCAATGCCGCTTGCTAGCTGCTATCGCGGGCCAAGCTTCTCGCTCCAATCGCAGTTATACGGGTTGTGCTTGTAGTCCACAATTCAATTGAATTGCCGCTTTTTAAAAAGTTGACCGCCGGATCATGCCCCGGTTCAGTTCTAAAGAGCAAAGAGCGCGGATGCTCGCACCTACATCGGACCGGTAAGCAAAAGTTCCTCAGTCATGTCAGTCGATGTTGTCCATCGTCAGTTGGCCCGCGGCGCACCCGGCGGTACGCGGCCGGAACTACAGCGACGGATACAGTCGGCCCAAGGACCTTTTGCTTACTGCGACAGCGGCAACGCTGACTTCATTTTCAACTGAGTCCACACTGAATTTTTTTTTTTAAAAAACTTTGAATTGACTGCCCCATCGGGAAACGACAGAAATGTAAAAAAAAATTGGGGTCGGGCGGTCCGCTGGGGTAGAGGACCCTCTGAAGAGATCATAGACTCCTACCGGTCGCGGCACAGCTGCAGACTTAACCCATTACATTCTGAGGCTGATATTTTGGGTTAATGTGTTTTTTTTGTCCTCTCGGAAGGCTAATAACAGCCTCGATTAGGAGACAGACCAACCGTTTTAGTTCGGCACTGAAGGGTTGTGCCTGAGGTGCAAAGCTATTCTAGACCACCCCCTTGAATTAACATAGTCAAATCTATTTCAAACACTAGTGTATCAGGATGAAAAAGGCCGCCTTTATAAAGATGCAAATCAGTGTCTCTTGAACTCACGGCAGCAGTACAACATTTAACTCGTTCAGCCCGACGCACGTATTTCCCAAATTTTGGAGGCGTCATCTAACGACCATGCACCTGTTGCAGGATATGGGTCGACCATGATAAGTCAAGGGCCGGTTGTGCCAGATTAACTTGGCGCCGACAGGCGCCAAGCTAATCTGGCACTACCGGCCCTTGAATTATCATGGTCGACCGGCCATCTCCTGCTGTCCAGGGCTGAATGGGTTAAGGAGTTGGCGGCAGAGTGCGCAAAAGACCATTGGGGAGACTGCAGCAACGCCTTGTCCGCCGCGCCTGACTGATGGAAATTTAACCAGACGGTTTGTTCTGTCGCAGTAGTTTTGCTTTAATCATTTCTTTGCCCCCGACTGGGTGATTTGCACGTTAAGTTCCATTTAATGTCTGTCACCAGTGAGAGGATTTTCCTGTTTTTGCTTCAAGGCTGTCGTGTTCTTCGACTTTCCTAGTTCTTTTCTGGTTTGATTCAAACGCCTTGTCATGTGTCAGTTTATTTTGCGGCCGGTTTGTCATGTTCCACTCCCTGCACTGGGCAGTCGTCACTTTCACGCCCTTCGATACCTCTGCGTCATCGCGACTGCTACGGCCTCCCTTCAGATCTTGCAATGCACGCGCATCCGGCCGCAAGTGACTAATTAAATCCTGAGGATGAAAATATTCAGTGGTTTTGTTTGTTTGTTTGTTGTTGTTGTTTTGTTTGTTTTTTTGTTTTGGGGGGTAAAGTTTTTGTGTGTGTTTTTTAAGACATCCTTTGACTGAGATGACTGATGTTACGGCCGGCGGCCATGCCACTCCGTATCAGTTTTAGTCCGCCAGTGTCTCTGGAGACAGATCGACCGTGATAGTTCATCGGTGTCAGGAATAGCTTGGCGCCTCAGTACAGGCACCAAGCTGTTTTACAACCACCCTTGGACTATCACTATAGTCGATCCGCCATACCCTGTCCCCTGCGGGCGTGTCGGCGGGCCGGTTCATCAGGCCGGTGCCGTTAAAACGGCAACATCATAGATTATGTATGCCGCCGCCGGCTCCCAGTAAGTTATTCTGCCACCAATGTTGAGCTATCACCTGTGGGGTTCAGAAAAGTTGATAAACTCAAATTTGGGAATTTCTGTCGACTTCAAAGCTCAGTGTGTAGCCTAGAGAACACCAGCACACACTGGCGGGTCGTCTCTCGTTCTAGACTCTTCTTTTTCTAGTACTCGGCGAGTCAAAGCTGACCTTTGTGAGGTGGAGGAACAACACATTGTGTGATCAGCAAAGTAAATCGATGGCGGCAACTGGTGTGCGCCTACTATCAGCACCGAAATAAAATCTCATAGCAGCGGCCAGTGAAGCTTGGCTTGTTCATAAAGATCTATGCCCTTCAGTAGAAATATGTATTTACTATCAGAAACAAACTTAGCATTTTTACACGTCAGTGGCTGCCTTATTTGGACTTTGTGTTAATAATTATTTTTGTGACTGCAGTTGGGTTTGCTTCGGCCTGGTACGATTCACAGTTACTTTACTCCTTTGACAACTATCTGTTACCAATACATACATGCAGACCCAGTCACAAAACAAATTCCAAGAAGTCTCTCTCTCTCTCTCCACAAACACACATCAATTTAATTACTAATTATTTTTTTAAACATAATTTATTATCAGTAGGCCTAGTCGTGTATGTATGATTTTTATTTCTTTTGTATTTGTGTTGTACTTGTATGCGGTTCTTAGGTGTTCGTGTCACTAATCTTGAAAAATGTTCAAAAATAAAATTTAAAAAAAAATGATCTATGCCCTTTGCTGCATAAATTTACCAGTCTCTGTGTCCTTCCAACGGCCCAGGTCAAACGGAGTTCACTCATCCTGACAGTATGGTATAGGCAAGTCTATAGATCTATATGTTTAGTTTGACAAGTTATGACATCTGACGCCGCACACATTGCCCACACAAACATGCAGGCTTGCATAATACACGTGCTGGTCTGTGCTTTTGGACCTAAAGCCTGAAGCCGTAAGGTCCAAAATCACAGACCTGCACGCACACGTAGCAGTGATGCGACGCACTAGGCATGTACCCCGTCCATGGCTAACGCTCAGGTTATACTGAACCCTTTGGCTGTCAACAGCACTGTTTGCCCCTTTGGGGCGACTCCTGCATGTGCTGCGGAGAGCCAGTGCTTAACCCTTTAGCTGTCGGTAGAGCTTTTTGTCACGATGATTCCTGCAGGAATAACAACACCCTGACATCCTGCAGGAATCATGACAAAAATCGCTACCGACACCCAAGGGGTTAAGACTGCTGACAGGCACTAGTGTGCAAAAGGGGGGAACATATGGACTGCAAGTCACTAGCTCAAAGGTAGTACATGTATCTCATTAACCCACTGGCTGTCGATAGTAGTTCAAGTCGCGATGATTCCTGTAGGAATCATCGCGGGATGAACCGTTCATGGTACAGCTGAAGGGGTCAACTTCGCTATTTAGAGGTACCTGTGATTCTATCTGCGAAAATCTGCCCAGGCATAAATACACCCCGAGTAGATTTTCGCCACCGCAATTCCACCAGGATTTCTCATTCTCGTACCGAGCATAATGTGATGCTCTATTCAGGGGATGCCATCGCAGAAAAAAAGTGAATCGGTTTGCGGCAGCTGCATGAAATCTCAGCATACTTTTCACCCTTTTACTCCCAGAACTAAATGACTTCCACTCTACAGAATGGAAATTATATAGTTCTTGGAGTAAACGAGTTCAACACCTGTAAGAATTTGCTGAGGGTGGATTCATGCCTTGGTGGATTCACACTGACTAGATTTTCGCTGGGTAAATTCATGATGCTTAGATATTAGCCTCAAAATAGCAAAGTTGACCCTTTGAGCCTAAGTTGTGCTGGATGCGACACAGTTCAACTCTCTTTCAAGACGTGCTGGATATCAGGGACGTAGCGGGCATGAGAAAAGTAGTCCGGCGGTTTCGGAAAGTCGGAAACTATTTGAGGGACGATGGCGACCAGACGCTTATTTATTGCTACTAAAATGTTAACTCTATTTTAAAGAAACAACATTCACATCCAAAGACAGACTTACCTATGATATGCTGGCTTGGAATCAAGACTGAATTGGGAAATGTCACAATTGTTTAAATCCTTCATGTGGTCATGGGGAAACCAATCAATTAGTAAACAAACTCGCCTTTCTGTAGTTAGAAGATTACAACATGTCAGAGTTAAAGATCGTTTGTTGTAGATGAGACTTGCAAAACAAAATTAAAAAGAGATATCATCCATGAAGAAATGTTCATCACAAAAGCTTTGCATCTCCTGAATCAACTTTGACAGCAGACGTTTGTGTTGCACGGGATTTTTGAAGCACATTCAGTGGTTCTTAATAATAATAATAATGGCTACTTATATAGCGCTTATACTAAAATAAGCTCTTAGCGCTTTACAAATACAGAGTGGGAGTGGAGGGGGTCATAAAGCCAGAGGAACAAAGGATTCTGCAATACACACGCACACGCACAGACAAACACACAGGTACATAACGGCCACTGACGAAGAACTGCGCGCGAGCTACATTGGGGGTATCGAACAGGTGGGTCTTAAGGGCAGATTTAAAGGCAGTGAATGAGGGAGAATGTCTAATATCTATGGGTAGAGAGTTCCAGACAACACTGAGGTCCAACGTGCGCAAAACAACGGTCACCTCTGTTTGCAGAGAGGGACTCTGAGCCGAAGGCGCGCCGCCGTGTCACACTACTTGAACGGAGGGAGTGGGAGGGAGTGTATAGTTGAAGAAGATCAGCGAGGTAGGCAGGGGTAGAGTAGTTAATAGTTTCGTAGCACAGACAGGCGATTTTGTACGAGACTTGTTGTTTGACTGGCAGCGAATGAAGTTGTCTCAGGATAGGAGTGATGGGCTGATGCTGTCAGGCGTGGACGATAAGACGTGCAGCACAATTTTGAGCTCACTGCAATTTCTGAATGAGAAACTGAGGGAGGCCAGCTAAATAATCAGTTGCAGTAATCAATGCGGTACAAGACTAAAATGGCGACCAGTTTGGTGGCAGATTCAGTGGTGAGGTAATGACGGATAGAACTGATGCGTCTTCATTCCAGAAAAGCAATTTTGCAGACATGATTTACATGGTCCTTCATTTGAAGATCTTTATCAAGAAAACCGCCAAGATTGCGAACTGAATCAGAAAATGGAATAGGTGCGTCACAAATGCACATAGAGTCAGGAGAATTGGGCAGCAGTCGAGAGGCACCGATAAGAAGAGCTTCTGTCTTGCCCTCGTTTAACTGGAGTTTATTTTTACACATCCAGGACTTAATATCTGAGATACAGTTCTGAACATCTGAAATAGCCTGACTGGAGCTGTTTGATGTGCAGATTTCGGAAGTCGTGTATCATCCGCATACATGTGATAATCGGTTGAATGCGATGCGATAACCTGAGACAGAGGCTGAGTGTACAGCGTAAATAGAATGGGGCCCAGGAAGGAGCCCTGGGGACCCCAAACTCTAGCGCAGCAGCTTCAGAAAGAGCGTTCTTGACAGAGACGTTAATCTGACGGGAAGACAGATAAGAGTAGAACTTACCAGAAATACCAAAGTAGTTTTCTAGACGCTGGAGCAAGATGGAGTGGTCAATGGTGTCAAACGCAGCTGATAGGTCTAACAGGGCACGAACTGAGCTCAGGATTTCATCATAGGCACTTACTAGGCCATTAATGACACAGAGGAGAGCAGTTTCAGTACTGTGCCCAGCACGTTAAACAGACTGAAGTGGATGGACGAGATTGTTTGACTGTAGATATTTAGTGAGCTATGTCAGAACGACTCTCTCATGAACTTTGGACAGAAAGGGTAGGTTTGAAACGGGGCGATAGTTCTTTAGCTAGTTGGGGTCAAGATTCGACTTTTTCAGGAGAGGTTTGACAACGGCTGATTTGAATTCTGACAGAAAGACGCCTCACTCGAGGGACTGATTTATGATTTTATGATTAGTTTTTTGACACATCCAGCTCAGAAAATGTCCTAAAAACTGTTTGCCTGCGTGCTGCAGAAGCCACAATTAAAGTTGTTGGCAACACGAATCAAGTTGAGTGAGTCAGTTTTAGACTTTTGGACGTGGTTCAATCGAGCCTCGTGCATACGTGATCTTCTTTTTTTTTTTTTTTGGTACATCGCACACCACTGTGTGATTGGCTTGATGTGACCAGCCGTATACCCATATGACAATTCACAAATGAGTCACGTTTTGAGTTAGCTGTCAGGTGTATATTGGGCATGTTTAAGCCTTTATTGGCTAAGGGTTGCCTTCATCAGCGTGCTGACCCTTTTGTTTTTGTTGACTGAGTAAACCTTTGTTGTTAGGTTTTATGGTAGTTTATTTTGTGGTTTATTTTGTATTGTTCAAGAGGATGTACTCTCGCTCACATTATAACTTGGAAAGGCTAGTGGAGAGTGGTAGTGTGTTCTTTTCATGTCGTGTCCTTAGTTTTGATTGTTGGTGGGACAATTTCGTAGTTGTCTGTGGTGTTTCGGGGTTCCGTCTAAGTATTCGAGCGCCCGTTGATCAATGATGTCGTAGGCGTACAAAGCTTTGCTGTATCTGCCCTCTTTAAAGTATATGAAGAGGTATTCTAGTTGTTTCCTTGCTCCCTTGTCTCTGCAAAGGCCCATGAAGTCGACCCATTCAAAGAATATCGTAGGGTTCAGTCCATTGGAGGAGATGAATGCGGCTCGTAGGATTGTTTGAAAGTGTGAGAGGTTTTTGTCCTCATGTATTTTCTTTGTTTTCCCCGCCCATTTGTGTGCTGGTCCTATGATGATTTCATAGTTCAAAAGTCTGGCGGTTTCATTCCGTTTTCTTTCCCCCGTTGTTTAGGAGGGGGGGGGGGGGGGGGGGACCTTGTATTGGTTGCAGTGTGGCGCGTAGAAATAAGATATTTCCAATGCCAGTTGGTTCAAGTTCTTATTGGGAGGTCGTTCTGCTTCGATTAATGTGTCATGACTTGAGGCTGTTACCGTTTGGAGTCGGCGTGCGGCTTTTGCTAGTGGTGCCTCATGTCCTTCTTATTTCTGTTTTTTTTTTTTTTTTTACCACTGCTAAATTGGTGGAGCTAGTGGTGCAGAAGTCTGTTGTGTTGATGCACTTCGGCCAGTAGCTTTCGTTCTTGGGCCGGCGATTAAATTGACACTTTTCTGTTTACCAGCCACTGCTAAGTGGTGCACTGAGCTATTGGCGCAAACATGCCATTTTTGATAAACATGAATACACTTGCGAAGTTTTGACACCACGACAGGTTTGCTTTCTCTCTCTCTCTCGCTCTTTTCTTTTTTCTTTTTTTTTTTTTTTTGTCCAAAAAGTACTCCGGCGGTCGCCGGAGCGCCGGAGTGGCCCGCTACGTCCCTGATATGATATGGGTATGTGGTGAACAGCGGAATATCCATATATGGCATGTCTTGAAAGGGTCAACACATTCAACCACATACATCACAGGCACAGATGAATTGACCATGACAGTTCAAGGTAGTTTTCAGATTAGCTTGGCACCTGTGAAGACGCATGTGTGTGCTCCCTCCACACATACATGATTCACACAGGCTGATTTTTCTGTTTTGTTTTACTAGCCTTTGTTCTATGAAGACTACATTTTTTATTATAGATCAACCATTTTAGTTCAAGGGTGGTGCCAGGGTAGCCAGGCACCTGAGGCGCTAAGCTATTCTGGCACCACCCTTAAACTATCATGGTAAAATTTATTTTAACCCTTATCATTCGAAATACACCAGTGTGTGAAATAAGTTTGACTAAAATACTTCAAGGGTAGTGCCAGAACAGCACCACCCTTGAACTAAAGTCATTGGTCTATATCCTTATCTGTAAGTACTATAATGTAGCTTGCATATGGCAGTGTACAAATTTGAAGCTTTTAGCCTCAGTATGATATGGGTTAAGCAACCGTGTATCAAGATGAAAAGGGTTAACTATGTAACAATGGCAGATTACTGATGCTATGTTGAGCAAATAGCTTTCCCTGCAATTCAGAATGACAAGTGTATCACTACGTGCCTGCAGTCTTACAGAAAACAATGTACAAGTGCCAAGTCTCAATAGTCTACATACAAGATGTTTTGGCAAAGCGTTCGTTACACGCAGGAGGAATGCATCACTCATCGCTGACAAACATACAGCTATTTGCACGCCCATTTGTACCGCAAAGTATGGGGCTTCATTTGTTTCGATACGCCTGGCAGGTTGCACGAGGCACAGAGCTGCATGAGCCCCCATAAATAGTCTTTAGTACAATTACATCCTGGTGAGCACCCATCTGCGAAAGTGAACAAATTTTCCTAAGTATTTGTAAACCAATACAAATACATCTCTAATTACAAAAATTATGGGGGGAAAAGTCAAGCACAGACAAGGTTTCTCTTTTTATCATATTTTTATTCTCCACCAGTCATGTTTTGTAAGTGCTTAGCCGAGTGGCTCATGTCCCTTTAGAAAACCTCATACAGGCATACACCCATGCACCACACACACACACACTCTCTCACACACACACCCCCACATACCCACACTCACAACCAATATTCAGTCCACATTCATTCATTACATCTAATACTTGCATGCAAATATCGGTGAATCAAACCAACAACCCACTTAAAACAAATTAATACATTATAAACACAATAATCATTGATTATAAACACAAACATTAACCCCTCTGTTCATGCAGCCACTGGTACTGTTTAACCCTTTTGATCCTGTTACACCATTGCGTGAAATTAATTTAACCATGATAGTTCAAGGGTGGTGGAAGAGGCGCCAAGCTATTTTGGCACCACACTATTTAGCTAAAATGGTTGATCTATCTCCTAATCTGTAATGTAGCCTTCATAGGACATTAACCCATTTAGCCCCGAGTCCCTACAGCAGGAGATGGATTGACCATGATAATTCAAGGGTTGTGCCAGATTAGCCTGGCGCCTTCAGGCGCCAAGCTAATCTGGCACTACCCTTGAATTATCATGGTCACTCCATCTCCTGCAACTGGTACATAGTCATTAGGCAACACCTCCAAAATTTAAGAAAGAGGACCCTGGAGCTAAAAGGGTTAAGTAGGGTTTTTTTTATTCAGCCTCAGGATGCACAGGGTTAAAGTACCTGTGGCTACATACACATGAGGGTTACTAATTTAAAAACACATTAATCTTGCTTCACCCATGGATGGAAGCCAGCATAGCGGTGGATATTGCAAATGAGGTGAGACTGAGATAAAATATCAGTTTACAATTTACATCATATCTTATCTATCTACGCATATCTTAAGCATAAGGTTTACTCCAGTGAATTTTTTTTAAAATCAAGTATGACAATTGTGATGCGTATCCTGATAAAAGATTGAAAAGAAAGAAACAAAACACGAACATACTTGTAAGCTGTCCAGGATAAAGACTAGCTACTGCCATTTGTCTACAATGTACACATGTATGAACACATATCTCAAGAAAAAAAAGTGTGTGCTTTCAATAAAACCGGTAATACAATGAACCCTTTACTGTGAATGGCTAAGAATGACATTTCCAGAACCATTTGCAAACAGTCCAACGGATAAACCATCCATCTTAGCAACACGGACTTGTTGTAGTAAATGTTTTCTGGCACATGACGCCACAGTGGGCCCTCGCACAGCCCACAGCAGCCGTCATGGGTCCGAGGAACTTTGCTTACTGGGCACACATCAAGGGGAATTACTCAGCACTGGAGAACAGATCCCCTGCCCCTTCCGTGAGCCCACGAAAAACACGGATAAAATATAAGCAGGTCACATGCATCCCGTTTTAGGATGCATCACATTATGTATTGAAAACATGTATGCCTCTACCTCTACCCCCCCCCCCCCCCCCCAAACAAAGAAATTAGAAAGAAGTAGGAGATCATATTAACCCCTTCACTGCCGAGAAAAAAGTGAACATGACCCAACTGCAAGAGGCATAGATCCTCATGAGCCTCCGCAACTGCGGGGGCTCATGAGGATCTATGCCTCTTGACGAGACCAGTTTGTAGCCACGTTTCTTGGACGGTGATGGCTTTTGGTCGTTGAATGAACACAGATTTCTGAGACAAAAATGTACGTACAGTGTGCTTAAGGTGGCAGGGAAGGAGTTATACTGAGCAAAAGTTGTCTTGATGTAGAGCTGATAACCAGCAGACGTGACTACACGACCCGAATCACCCTGGCCTTGGTATCAGCCAGACATTTTGATTCGGGTATCAGCACCATATCAAGTAAAATTTGGCTCAATATCATGTATGTACCCAGTCCAAAACGAAACTTTCCCTTTTGTCTCGAGTCCTCCAGTTTTTTTGAGGTTTCTGGTTTGTAGATGCCTTGTGGATCGACAGGACCCACAATGAGATCAAGTTTGATAACGTTTATGAGATTTGCTTTTTTTGTTTTGTTTTGAAAAGTCTGCGTGACAATGTTAGTGCAGCAATTCCCTTCATTTGTTCACTGCTGTCTGTTCTCCATTGATTTGTGCGCATGAGAAAGATTTTTCAAGATGTGAAGACACAAAGAAGTATTTTATTACCGGCACAAAATTAATAAGGAGCTTGTTAATGTAGCAGTATGAGCATATTTTGTGTTTTTATTTTGACTAACACAAGCATCCAAAATTGATCTTGGCCTGCAACGAGTTCTTGAGATGGAAATGTATACCTAGCAAGTTCAAATATGAATCTGCTTGTTATGCAATCAGTATGTGCGTGAAAGAAGGGAAAACTTTCTGGAGTGGGTGCATAGACATATATACAAACGAAAAGGTGCATCACTAATACTGGATTTAACTGTTTGTAACCACGTCCAGTGCTGAGTAATTCCCCTCAACGCATTACATTCTGCGCCTGATCTTCTAAAAATTTGCTTGTTGTCCCATCTAGGCTACATAACACGTTACAAGACAAATCAACCGTTTCAGTTTAAGGGTGGTGCCAGAATAGCTTGGCGCCTCAGGTGCCAAGCTATTCTGGCACCACTCTTGAATTATCAGAGTTAAATTTATAATTTCAAGCAATAGTGTATCAGTTAGTTAGTTAATTATTTGGGTTTAACGCCGAGCTGGCAACTAAGGCCATCTAACGGCGGAATAGTGTATCAGGATGAAAAGGGTTAACATGTGCACCGTGTCTCCCGGCCCTTGCCTCACCTGGTTATATTATGACCAGCAAGATGCACAGATCCTCATGAGCCCCTACAACTGTGGGGGCTCATGAGGATCTATGCCTCTTGCAGCTGTGCACTGTGTACCCAGGCAGCAGTTAATATCTACATCAGGAGACGACTGCGTGTCTTCCACTGTACAAGTGATCTCAATGCTATGCAGTTTGTGTGGTGTGAATTATGAGGTAATTCAGAGTAATGGAAATTCCAACCTATCACCAATTTCAACAGAAAACGTAATTTCAATAATAATAATAATATAATAATAATAGGAATACATGTACTATCTAACATTTTAAGCAGCCATGTTGGTCTGTGATCTTGGACCTTGTGGCTTGGGAGAAATAGTCTAAAGCACAGACCACCACAACTACTAACCCTCTGGTTGCCAGTAGCGACTTTTGTCACAATGATTTCTGTGGGAATCATTGCGACGTAAGGTGCTAGCAACAGGCAAAGGGTAAAACATACATGTGGATCGACCATGATAGTTGAAGGGTGGTGCCAGAATAGCTTGGCGCCTATAGGCGCCAAGCTATTCTGGCACCACCCTTCATCTATCATGGTCGATCTGTCTCCTGCAATGTACTGCAGTTCTCAGAGGACAACTCCAAAACATGGGTATTGCGTACCTGGGACACAATGGGTTAAGTGACATCAATGGGAAAAAAGCCACATTTGTACACTGCTGTATGAGACTTATATAAACCTTTAACTCATTCAAGGCACCCCACATCAATAGTGTTACCAGCGCATTGAATGTGTTATGTTTAACTCCCTTGTGCAAGCAGCCATCAATACTGCAAACAGTACCAGCAGCTGTATGTACAAGGGGCTGTAAAACAGCTGTATGATCGAAAATCACAATCTGAAATAGTCAGCAAGCATGCTTTGGTCTGTGATTCATTTTGGACATTACCACCTTGGCCCTAAAGTCCAAACTCTCAGACCAGCACAACTTTTAGGATATGTGTGTTCTGGTCTATGATTTTTTACCAAAATCTCCAACCAGAGCAAAAATTGTGAAATCTTCATGTATGTAGTTATACTGAGCCTCATGGAGTATACCGGGTAATCAAATGAAATATTGCACACGTTGATGAACCTCTGTGGAAAAGGAAAGAGCCACCTCTCATACAATTACTATTTCATACCAATACACGTTTCACTGCTACAGCCACACATCACTGTGCAAATTGTCACTATTCAAGATTACTTTATAATGCAAATCTACCTAACCTTTCTCTGTAAGAGAAACATGTCACTTCATGAATCGTAGATGGTGGACAGATCAAGGAAGCACCTGAGTAGCTTGGAACCTATCCAGGCACCAACCTCACCTGGCACCATGCATTATTATGGCACATCCACCTCCCACTGCTGAAATTTGCAGTGAAAAAGATGCGACATCATCTTGTGGTCATCCGCTGAACCATTTGCATGTTGGTAGCAGGTTTTGTCGCAATGATTCCTTCAGGATTCATTGCAACAAAAAACGCTACTGACACGCACAGGGTTAATTCCTTCAACACACACTGGTTGCCTCCTTCAATTCCCTACTGCTGATCAGTGGTAGTAAATCGAGGGTGACAACCAGTGTACTTTTAGCAATGAAGGGTAAATGGGGGTGATAGGTTAGATGAGGCATGAGTGGAGAGAGCGGAGGGGGTAAGGGTGGGGTCAGGGAGGGCAGGTGGAGTAATCATCGCTTGAACAAGATCACAACAAAAGCGAACTGTCGTCAATGTATAATGGAACGGTCATGCTAGGAGCAGAATGGAATGCGGTGGGACTAGGTATTTACAACGAAACTTGCTGTAGTGTGGGAAAAAACACAGAATGTATACATAACTCATAAAATCTATCCCTTTGCATGTCAGCAGCGTTTTTTGTCAAGATGATTCCTACAGGAATTATGATGACCAAAAGCACTAGTGACATGCAAAGGGTTAACATGGTCCACCAAAAACAAATCAAAGTCACTCACAAACCAGATAGGTGAGGCTAGCACTGTCATCAAAGTCAGCATTTCCATGAAACATATTCCATCACAGCCTTGTGTCAGCATTGGTTACATTATTTTTTCAAATATTTTCAATGAGAAATGGCATATTGCATGCTGAGGTTGTTTGACTTGGACATGGCAGCATGATTCATCAATGTAAATGTGAAATGCCTCAGTAAAGTGAATTTATTTAAACAAGACAAACTGAACCCCAAAATGAATGAAAATGAAAGTTCAAGGGTACTGCCAGCATAGTTTGGAGCTTAGAGATTGTGACTGTTAAAATAATCTGGTACTACCATTGAACTTTCAAGTCTCCACATGCCATGTAAATCTGGCACTGCCTTTAACCCTTTGGCTGTCAGTAGCTTGTTTGGTCAAGGTGATTCCTGCAAAAATCACCTCAACCAAACACGCTACCAACAGCCAAGGGGTTAAACTATATGACTGATCCGCGCCTTGAAACTAATGAGTATTTACCCAAAAGATGCCTCCAACATTTATAAAAGAAATTTGTTGCCGAATTTTAAAAGTTACATGTATTTCCTTGCATTCTAAAATTTGATTCACTCACAAAAGCTGACATCACAGACAAAAAAAAAAGATTAACCCCATTGTGAACTCAGCCACCAGCACAGTAAACAGTACCGATGGATGCATGCACAAGGAGGTTAAAACAAACACTAAATGGAGAAGAAAACACTTTGCCGCTAAATTCTGAGTTGTGAAATGTTGTAGGCCAGATGTTTTCGCTTGGCATCACGATGGCGCGCCTGCACAGACAGGAAGTGATCCAAGAGTTCTCCAAACTGGATCTTGGCAACTAGAGGGCGCTCGTCTCTACTTTTCTTCTTTGAATTTCTGAGGACAGAGAAAAACATGAAATATAAGTTCTAGTTAGTCTCAACGTGACAAGACACTTTCAACAAAAGAAATCCCTTCTTACAGCAAAAGTTTTAGAGACTGAGATGGTGAAGCCTTTCCATCTCCATACACTAGTGCATACAAATAAATTTTGTCTGACAGTTCAAGGGTAGTGTCAGAATAGCTTGGCGCCTAGAGGCGCCAAGCTATTCTGGCACCGCCCTTGAACTAAAACTATCTCCTAACTATCTCCTAATCTGTAATGCAGCCTTCATAGCACAACACACAAAGTTGAAAACTTTAACCCTTATCATTCAGAATACACCAGCATGTGAAATAACTTTGACTAAAATAGTTCAAGGGTGGTGCCAGAATAGCTAGGCACCATCCTTGAACTAAAGCCATTGGTCTACATCCTTATCTGTAAGTACTATAATGTAGCTTGCATATATGGCAGTGTACAAATGTGATGCTTTTAGCCTCAGTATGATATGGGTTAAGCCTCGGGATGTAATGGGTTAACTCAGGTGACCACCTCCAAGTTCTCACTTTATTTGAACCGTGTGCATCAACCCTCTTGTGCATGCATCCCCCAGTACTGTTTACCGTCCCGGTGGCTGCATGCTGAACAGGGTTAACACTTGGACTGAGCACTACTCACCCAACTTCAGGTGTTGAGGAGAAGGTGAAGTGCGGGATACACTCCAGACGGTAGCGCAGCAGCTTGAAAGCCTCGGACTGAGGGAGCAGCATCAGCAGTCCGTACAGACTCTTGATCAGTTCCGCATTGTTCTCCCCATCCAAGAGCTGTAGGCGTAAATCTGGGCAAAATTCAACCAGTTTTATTGTTTTTCTCTTTTAGACGGGGTCTGTGAAACGAGTGCAACAAAGGCCGTCAATCAATCAATACTACCCCAATTAGCCCCAAAGCGCTGCACTAGGAGACAGATCGACCATGATAATTCAAGGGTATTGCCAGATTACCTTGGCGCCATCAGGTGCCAAGCTAATCTGGCACTACCCTTAAATTATCATGGTTGATCCATCTCCTGCAACTGGTACACAGTTGTTAGGTGACCCCTTCAAAATTTGAGAAAATGCAGCCTTAGGATTAAATGGCTTAAGTTATACACCTCCTCCACCCACCCTACCCCATCTCCAAAGAAACCATACAGGCACGTGCGTATGTACACCTCCCCCAAAAACAGGTTGAAAATTAGATTTTTAATGTGTAGGGTGGGGGTAAGGGTGAAAAGAGCAGTACACCACTGTACACTGAAAACACTTACAGGCAAAGATGGGAGACTCGATGAGTTGCACCAGCTTGTCTATCTCCTTCAGAAAGTCCACCGTGACCTCAAGGTCAGCACTGTCACAGGTCAAGGCCTGTACAAACAACCCTCTTGACCGACGCTCAAGGTGAATGTCAAACTATTAAACTATTAAATTATGTACTATAAGACTGGTACACCAAAAGTGCTTCAACATGGACAATCTAGTGATGAAATGTGCGATTGTCTGTGGTTATGGACCATTCAGCCCTGATGTACTACAGCAGGAGATGGGTTGACTATGATAATTCAAGGGCAGTGCCAGATTAGCTTGGCGCCAGCAAACTGGCACTGTCCTTGAATTATCATGGTCGATCCATCTCCTGCAACTGGTGCCTAGTCATGAGATGACGCCTCCCAAATTTGGGAAATACGGCCGTCGGGTTGAACGAGTTAAAGCAAACTGACAATATTCAGGAAATCAGAAGCGGGTCAAGACTGTACGTGTTGATGGAACATGGTGGATTAAAAACCCAGATAAACATGCAATATCGTACGTTTGAGCAAGCTTTTAATCCACTGTTTTCGTCGAACGCATGCACTTTTGACATACTTCTGATTTCCAAATGTCTGATGGCCAACAGGTCACATGTAACGGTGAACATGTAATGATACTTTTGTGTGTCTGTGTGTGCATTCCTTTTTTGGGAGGGAGAGGGGCAGGAGAGAGGGTTGGGGAGGGAAGAGGGGGGGGGGGGTGGTGGTGGAAGGAGTTTCACGCCTGGCAGAGATTTATGACGCTGTTTGGTGCCCAGTAGGCCAAAAGCAGTCAGGTCGATGTCGGCCATAATCAGCCTGCGCATGGTTGTGCGCAGGCCAACTGCAGCAGATGTCGACCCGATGGCATAATGGGCATTTTCACACACAACAGAAATGTCATTCAGCCTATAGTCTATCACAATACTGCCCTATGAAGATAAACGATAGTAATGAGTCAGTCAATATTGTGAAAATATACTGACGAGCAAAAGAAATGCGACATTTTTGGAATCATAGGGAACACTTTAGTGTTTCCGATGATTCCCAAAATGTCGCATTTATTTTGCTCGTTAGTATATGTACAAGTATTACAATGAAAATCTCGCTGTTCACAAAAATGGACTTGCTGTCTCCTGCCTTCGCAGGGCTGAGTACTTTATCCGACTGACGAAAGGATACAAGGACTGTAGCAGCAGACAAGCGTGAGAGTAGTTCTGCGTCAGGTAGCACAGGGACATGGTGGCGATGGGACTGTGGCACCAGCAGCGGTACAGACAGCAGAACAACGAACAACTCTCCTGAACAACACAATACAAGCACACATTTACCAGCAATCACCTTCGCTTATGACAAGGTTAGATACACTGGTAACAAAAGTCCGATATAGAAGATTTTTTCAGAGGTGACAATCACACTATTTCCATTCCAGTTACCCCAATAAAAACAAACTTCAGACAATAAATAAGGAAACAGTAGATAAAAAAGGTATTCTGGCACTTTGTAATATATCCAAACTCTACTGAAGAAGAAACAACAAAAACGAAGAAAACAAGATAGTGCGGCAGATGATAACCATGTCATTTTAACAACCAAATACAAGGTGGTCTGTGATTTTGGAGCTTACAGACCAGCACATCACTTGACAAAACATCACCACCCACCTCAGTCTTCAAATCTTTAAGTTGCGAGCGAAGATCGTAGAGCTCGGTGGAGGTCAGGAGGATGGTGTTGAGGGTTTGAACCATGGTGCAGGCAAAGTTCACATCCTCCTCCTGCAGGAGTATCTCAGCCAGACTGCTGAACAACGCCTCCGCGCTCAGATACACCGACAGCTGCCTGCGTGACACACATACAGCGCATGAATGAACCCATACTACTTGCCAGTGAACTCCCAAGACAGACCGACTCAAGGAGTACACCCCAAGTACACTCCTATTCACACAAGATGAGTCTATTCTGGGAGTACACTGGCAAACAGTTCAGGAAGTGATTTATCAAGTACTCTGCCTAAAACAAAGTTGGACATAGTGGGATATAGCAACAGTTGGATATAACACTATTTCAGAGATCACGACGACACTCTAGATATGTAAATTAGTTCACATACAGCAAACTTTGAAATTTAACCCATTACATCCTGCTGCTAATTTTTCTTCTAATTTGCTGATTGTCCTACGAAGGCTACATTACAGATTAGGAGATAGATCAACCATATTAGTTCAAGGGTGGTGCCTCAGGCGCCAAGCTATTCTGGCACCACCCTTGAACTATGAATTTATGGTCAAATTTATTTCAAGCAACAGTGTATCAGGATAAAAAGGGTTAGCCAACACATTTGGCATATATCTGTACGAAGTTCACTGTGACTGAAGAATGAAGAATCAGAATTCTCTTAACCTCTTGACTGCTGAGAAAAAGTCAACACAACCTAAGCACAAGAGACACAGATCCTCATGAGACCCCGCAGTTGTTGGGGGGGGGGGGGGGGGCTCATGAAGATCTATGCCTCTTGCTGACACCACTTTGAATCCACGTTATTGGAACTGTGTAGTCTCTTTGGCGTTGAATAATGAAGATTGCAGAAATGAAGTCCACATCAAGTTGCAGTCAAGGGGTTAAACCCTTGCTCACAGTACAGATGGCTTTGTGCACAAAGGGGGTTACAGCTCATGACTTTCTGTGCCTCGTGTCGCCCCCACTTTGTATCCATGTTCCTTGGGATGGCGGAGACCCATTGGCGTCGAATTCATCCAGATTTTGGAGATGCAATCAGCGTCCACTGGCAGAAATGGGGCTTAATATTTCAATACTTTCCTTTAACCCTATCAGTCCCGTGACCCTGCAGCAGGAGATGGACTGATCATGACAATTCAAGGGTAGTGCCATATGAGCTTGGTGCCTTCAGGCAATTGAGAAATGGGACCTTGGGGCTAAAAGGGTTAATGAGCAATATCCAGCAATACCTGATGATGAAGGACCCCCTGTCCTCCAGCAGCTGGCGTTCCCGTTTGAAGAGCAGCATGAGTTGTACCATGAAGTGTGTGAAGTACTGGTTCAGCCCTTGTCGCGACTCCACGATGTGTTGCACTGAGCTGGGCAGTGACAGTACCATGCCCCCCTCCTCTCCGGCGTCCGTGGACTGCTCTGGACCGGTCCCCAGTCCTGCGGGGTTGGATGAGATTTCTGACAAAACTTCCAGATCCAGAAGAACGACCTGATCGTAGAGAGGGAAAACATATCTGAAAACATGTAACTGAGAAACACTTGATCGTGCACATGTACAACAAATCTTAACCCTTTTAGCTCCAAAGTCCCATTTCTCAAATTTGGGAGGTGTTGCCTAACGACTATGTCCCAGTTGCAGGAGATGGCTTGACCATGATAATTCAAGGGTAGTGCCAGATTAGCTTGGCGCCTTCAGGCGCCAAGCTAATCTGGCACTACCCTTGAATTATCATGGTCAAGTTATCTCCTGCTGTAGAGACCCAGGGCTAAAAGGGTTAACCCTATGCGCATTGGTAGCGGTTTCTTTCGTGATGATTCCTGTAGGAATCGTGACAGCAATCGCTACCGACACGCAAGAGGGTTAATCCCCTTGACTGCCAAGGAATAGCGAACACGATGCAACTGCAAGATATACATAGATCCTCACAGTTGGGAGGGGGGGGGGGCTCTCATGAGAATCTATGCCTCCGGCTGACAGTTCTTTGAATCCAGGGATGGCTGGGGCTCCGTGGCAATGAACCAACGAAAACTGCAGAAACAAAATCTGTGTCCGCTGGAAGAAAGTGGAGGGGTCAAAGAGTGGGAAGAAGAAGAAAACGTCCAGGACCTTGCTAGTAGATCATTGGCTGTACTTGCCTTTCTTTTGTGAACCCTTTGGCTGTCGGAGCGCTTCTTGTCGCCACGATTCCGGGAGGAAATTCTGGCGACAAAAAGCGTTGCTGACAGCCAGTGGGCTAGCAGAGCCAACCTTGTGACAAACCATTAAGACCAAGAGCGAAACATGGATACAAACTGGTCTCAGCAAGAGGCATAGATCCTCATGAGCCCCCGCATTCGTGGGGGCTCATGAGGATCTATGCCTCTTGCAGTTGGATTGTGTTAATTTTTTCTCGGCAGTGAAGGGGTGAACAGTGTGCGCATGCATGACGTCATCGGTCATCACACATACAACCTGTAATTGTTGAGGTAAAATATTTGTAGGGGTGAACAGTGTGCGCATGCATGACGTCATCGGTCATCACACATACAACCTGTAATTGTTGAGGTAAAATATTTGTAAGCACGGAACTAAGACGTGCGGGTTGTTACACACGAACACAAATCTTCAGCAGTGTGCACACATTTATAACAGTTGTACTGATCGCCGTACACCCACACATCAAATAGGACACTGGAGCATTATGATCATATCGTATAATCGTTATGATGTTGTCAACTTACATCATCTGAAGGGTCGGACATGGTGTCCATCAGGAGTTTGAAGAAAACATGAATGTACCGGAATGTCTGAAAAGACAAACAGGAAGTTTGGCAGGGAAACAACTCTGACATTCAGGTCGAACTAGTTGTGGCAAATGCTACTACAAACACATGTAAGGAACAAAACCTTTGCGAACTCATCCTCAGCAGCAAAATGTCTTTGGGCCCATGACGACCGCAGTGGGCTCGCGCACAGTCATGCACGGCCCCACTGCGGCCATTGTTGGCCCCGAGGACCTTTTTTGCTGCTGGGATATGATAAAAAAACTGACAAACTTACTTTGTACTTACTTTGTTGGGTGTTTTGACCAGAAGCAGGTTAAACCATTTGAGAACAGCCACCCGCGTCTGGATGCTGTCATGGCCCAGGTGTCGCTGTAGAACTTTTATCACTGACAGAATCTCCAGCTGAACCACACTACAAAGATAAATGAAAAAATGCATTTTTCTTTAAAAGGTATTTTTTCGAAAAATACTTACCGATGACATGACAAATGGGAGTGTCTACTATGTGCTCAAATTCTAGCCTACGAACCCGTTGTGTGCACACACAACCCGGGAGGCACTCGGGGAACCCTCCAGAGGGGCCAAGAGTTGTCTCCCGGACCTGCCTATCCGGTTCCGAGTCACCTGACTCGCCAGTCAGATACTAGGCTCACCAGCGGCAAGCGGGGCAGGTGGGAGGGTCCTCCGTGTCATGTCATCGGTAAGTATTTTTCGAAAAAATACCTTTTAAAGAAAAATGCATTTATTTCATCAAAAACATTACCGATGACATGACAAATGGGAGAATCACGAATAGGAGGAGGGTGCCGCCCCGGTACTACCGGAGACCAAGACCGTCCTCCCATTGCTAATTCCCAGGTAACGAGCTAGGTGCGTACCTACGGCGCCTGCTGCGCCGGGAGGGAGTGCTGTGCCACCGTGAGGTCCCCCAACAAGGCGAGGTTGTCTCGCTGTCCCGCCAGATCCCGAAGGTAGAAACGAGCGAAGGTAGATTCTGCTCGCCAGCCCACCGCGGCCACGATGTCCTTGACAGCGCAGTTCCGATCGAATGCGACGCTCGTGGCCATGGCGCGTACTTCGTGTGCGCGGATCTTCAGTCTCTGCGCTACGCGTGGGGAGAGATCCATGTATGCCGATCGTATTACCCAGCGCAGCCAGGAGGAGATCATCTGGGCTGTGATATCAGTCTTGCCCTGGCGTATGGGCAGGAAGAGGCGGGAGCGCCCTCTACGGGTAACTTTGGTACGGCGCAGGTAGATGCGTAGGGCACGCACGGGATCCTGTCGCCGAGTCTCCGGAGAGCAGGCAGGCCCTCCCAGGGGCCGCAAGGTGATGATCTGTGGAGCAGTTAGGGGCGACCTTGTTTTGGCAATAAAGCTGGGGTCCGTTAAGAGCTGCACGGAGCGATCTGCCCTGAACTGGAGGCAGTCTGGGCGGGTAGAAAGAGCGTGTAGCTCGCTAACTCTGGACGCGGTGGCCAAGGCTAGAAGGAAGCAGGTCTTGCGTGTCACATTTGCCAGAGGGGCTAGAGCGAGTGGCTCGAACTGGGAAGAATTCAGCCAGGTCAGGACCCAAGGTAGGTCCCAGCGAGGAACGAGAGAACGCTGAGTCGGACGTTGGAGGCTGAAGCTGGACATGAGGTCGGAGAGGTCCTTACAGGCGCCGGGGTCTGGAAGGCCGAGATGACGGTACGTGTCGGCGACCATGGATAAGTATCCCCTGATGGTGATGGGCGCCAAACCTTGGACCTCGAAGAGCCATAGGAGAAAGTCCGCTAGCTGTGGGTTAGTCAGTCCGGTGGGTAGGAGGCGACGGGCGTCGCACCAGGCACACAAGACGCGCCACTTCCCTTCGTAAACACGCCGGGTGGACGGCTTGCGGGCTGCAGCGATTGCCTCCACTGCTGCACCAGAGAAGCCTCGAGCGGTGAGGGCGCGCTGCACAACCTCCAGGCGTGAAGAGACAGGCGTTCGGGACAAGGGTGGAAGAGAGCCTGCCTGGGCTGCTTGAGCATGGAACGGGGCGTGGGCAGGCGCAGGGGAGGAGAGGTGGCGAGGTTGAGTAGGTCGGTGGTCCAGGACCGGGCCCAAGCCAGCGGGGCGACCAGAAGCAGGACTGCGTTGCTCCCTCGAAGTTTGTGGAGGACCTTGGGAATGAGGACTGTCGGGGGGTACGCGTAAGCGATGAGGCCGTCCCAAGGAATCGAGAGGGCATCGACTGCCCAGGCCAGCGGGTCTGGAATCGGGGAGACGAAGAGGGGAAGCTGGCGGTTCCACCTCGTAGCAAAGAGGTCGATTAAGGGAGTCTCCCAACGGGCGCAGATCATCTGGAAGATATCCGGGCGCAACGTCCATTCTGTGTGGAGCAACTGGCCGCGGCGAGAGAGCGAGTCCGCCAACACATTCAAGTGGCCAGGAATGTGTCGTGCGAGGAGTGTAATGTCGCGTTCCTCGGCCCAGCGCATCAAACGGAAGAGGAGCATACAGAGGTCGGGAGATCGGGTGCCCCCCTGTCTCTGGATGTAGGCCACCACCGTCGAGTTGTCGGAGAGGACGAGAAGCCGCTGGTTCCTGAGCTGGTTCTCCCAAACGAAGAGGGCTTGCCAGACTGCCTGCAGCTCTAACCAATTGCTGTGCTTGTCCGCAAACTCCGGGGGCCAGAGGCCGGAAGCCGAGGAGAATTGAGGAAGCAGGTGGGCTCCCCACCCCGAGAGGCTCGCGTCGACACACAGGGAGAGGTGCGGGGGGGGGGGAGGACAAAGGGACTCCCGAAGCCAACCAAGCCGTGTCGGTCCAGCGTAGAAGGTGAGGGCGAACCAGGGGGGAAACCGGGACCAGGTGGGTAAGGTCGCCAGAAGAGGGTCTCCAGAGAAGCAGGAGGTGCAGCTGAAGGGGGCGGGCGTAGAGGCGACCCAGGGGGAGAAGGTCCGCCGCTGCGTTGATCAGTCCGAGGAGTTGAAGCCAAACTCGGGCGGGAGCTGCTTCCTGCTGAGCTAGCTGGTTGGCGAAGGTGGCCAACTTCCGAATCCGGGGATCCGGGAGGCGAACAACGTTGAGATCGGTGGCAAAATCCATTCCGAGATGAATGAAGCGGCGCGAGGGCGTGAGATCTGACTTCCCGACGTTGAGGAGGAACCCCAGTCGCGACAGCAGACGCATCAGAGTATCCCTGTCCTCTTCCAAGACGGATTCGACGTGGTTTCTCAGGAAGAGATCGTCGAGGTAGTTGGACATAGGGCTGAGAGACGACTGCCGTGCCTTGGCCATAACTGCATCCATCAAGCGGGTGAAGACCCAGGGGCTGAGGTTGAGGCCGAAGGGTAGGGCTCGAAACTGGTAAACGGTTCCATCGAACGCGAAGCGCAGATACCTCTGGGCGGCCGGATGTATGGGTACGTGTAGGTAAGCGTCGGAGAGATCCAGGCTGACGGCGTAATCCATGGGTCGCACCGCGGTACGCAGGGCTCGGGCCGTCTCCATGTGGAAGGAAGGAGCCACGATGAAGCGATTTAGGGCTGAGAGGTCGATCACTGGGCGCCACTTGCCGCCAGGCTTGGGGACGACGAAAAGTCTGCTGTAAAATCCCAGCGAGTCTGCGCGGCGCACAACCTCTGTGGCATCCTTCCTCAAGAGAGAGTCGACTTCCCCCCGTAGGGCGCACTCCTTGAGCGGGTCTGCGGGGATCTCGGTCCACAGCGGAGTCGTACGCAGAGGAGGAGGGGAACGAAAGGAGATCCGTAGGCCGCCGGAAACAGTGTCTAAAATCCACGGGTCTTCTGGAATCAGTAATCGCCACTCGTCGCTGAAGAGGGCGAGCCTGCCGCCGACTGGAGGACCCGAGACGGCCGGCGGAGGCGGAGGAGGGGAGGAGTCACTGAGCCCGCCCGCGCCCAGGGCGACGGGCGGGACGGGGCCAAGCGGGGGCGGGGGCGTTAGCTTGGCCGGGGCGACCGAAGGCGGGGCGACGGCGACGCAGGGACTGCAGCTGGGTTGTTGACGTCGGGGCGACGGGTCTGGAGATCCGCAGGGGGCGACCCACGGCCTTGCGGGCTGACTGAAAGCGCCGAGGAACAGACTTGGGAGGCCACCTGTCCGCATTGGAATCCTTGACGGCTTGCCAGGTGTCACCAAAGAGAAGGGGTCCCCCGAGGGGGGCCCGACGCAGCTGGGTCTTCAGGTCGGCAGGCATTCCCCGGCAGGCCTGCAGGACAGCGTCGCGGCGGAGCAAATCACAATTGGCGGCTGCAGCCATAGCGTTGACCGAAGAGTGATACGCGGCGCGGCTGGCCGCTTCAGCGAGGACGAGGAGGTCGCCAAGAAGGGGGGTCAGGGACGGGTGCCACGAATCTTCCACGCGCCGGAGGAAGGCTTGCGTAAGGAGCTCCATGAAGCCGGCGCAGGCCAAGGAATTCCTGACAAGCGAAGCCGTCTTGTCCAAACCCGCGGGGAGCGCGCGTCTGAGTGCAGAGGCCCCACCCGCCTGAAGCACGGCGGCTGGACCCACCGGAGGGAGAGGGCAGAGGAAGGCCTGGGAATTGCCGGCGCACCACTGCTGGCGGAAGTACATATCGAGGTCCGGAGGCCATCTGTGGTCCGAGAAGAAATTACTGTCTCTTGAGTCAGACAACAGGTGGGCCGAGAACACATCCCGAAGCTCACGAAAGGAGGGGGGCTGGGGGAGAGTCTTGAACTTCTTTACCTGTCTACCCGCGTCGACGAAGGCAGAAGGCTTCCTCTTCAGGGGGGGGGGATGGAGGGCAGTCCGCTGCCGGAAGCGTGGCGGAGATGAGGCGAGCGACCTCGTCGAGGGCCAGAAGAACCTCTGTGCGGGAGGAGGCCGGTAACCCGTGGGCTGTCGACGCATCCGAAGGAGAGAGCGGCGAAGGAGAGCGGCTGAGACCTCCGAGGAGAACTGAGATGGAATCATCAGGGAGAAGACTCAACGAATCGTCGTCCACGCCGCCGAGAGCCGTCGAAGAGGGACGGCGACCGTGACTCCGAGAGTGAGCAGCTCGACGAGGACGAGGGGAGCCATAAGGTGCCGAAGCACGCAGGGGAGAGCGACGTCCGCGACGGCGACGCGACGCACTAGAGGAGCGGGAACGGCGGCGGCGACCAGACGAGCGACTACGAGCTGGAGACCGTGATCCCCGGGAACGAGGAGGAAGGAAAGAGGCTGGGCGAGGGGAAGGGGAACGGGCGGGACGAGGCAGACGGCGGGGAACGTGGGACGAACGCCGCGAAGAGGTAGAGCGCGAAGGTCCATGGTCCAGATGACGAGAAGAATCCCGAACTTTACGACGCTCACACGAAGGAGCGCGAGAGTGGTGGTCATACTTCGATCGCAAGGAGGAACTGGACACAGGTAGTGGTGTGGTGAGTGTGCGCGAATGTCTCCGCGAGCCGGACTCTGTGGCGAGGCGGGCTCGCAGCGGCCGAGGGGGATCCAAGGCCTTCCTAGGAGACGAGTGGGGACCGGTTGACCATGGACGGCGCGAGGCACGTCTCTCCGAACTGACCTCTGTCTCGAGATGGGTTCTCTGCCTGTCGTAAGGCTTGGTCCAAGCGCGTTCCCTCCTGGGAATCCGCGCCTCGAACTCCCGACTCCGCACACTACCTTGCTGTGTCCGCTGTGGAGATCTTTCCAGACTGGGGCCATCGGGGGCAAGAGCGGTCGGTGTGTCTGAGATGACAGCCGGCACTTCCGCAGGTCTTGCAACAGGCACAGGTGTCGGGCGTTCACGTCGGTAGAAGCTCCAAAGTTGGACCCAGCGGAGCTCCGGCCAGACGGCGCAAACGTCACAAGAACGCTCAGATGTACAGCCGACACACGGCAGGCAGACCTTGTGCGAATCCGAGGGCCACTGGAAACCTCCACACTGCGTGCAGGTCATCAGGAGGGCACTGCAACACACCAAACAAACAACGTGCCGGTACGTGGTCGAGACCAACAGGGCTCGTCCTACCAAGGGGAACCGTACCGAACGATATGGACAAACGGGCTGTGCCCCCAGGCTATGCTGTTATAGCGCCCGAAGCTAAGCTTGCGTCTTTAGAACAAAGCCTACCCCAGCCAGGCTGGAGAGGAATGTGCGCCAAACGACAATAGGTTTAGTTTAGTTTAGTTATTTGGGTTTAACGCCGCGCAGGCGACTAAGGCCATCACACGGCGGGCCAAACGACAATAGGGACGAAAGGCCGTGCCCCCAGGCAATAATGCTGTAGCGCTCTAAGCTAAGAGTGCGCTCTCGAAACAAGCATACCCCAGCCAGGCCGGAGATGCAACATGAGCCACGCGCCGCAGCTGGTTTAAACAATGCTCCCCGAAGGCTACCAGGGGAAGCCAGTAATTTCACCCCAAAGGGGAAAGGCGAGGGCACCAGGGCCCCGCCGAGCTAAGAGTCCCCGCTCAACGAAACCCACACAACACGAACAAGGTAGAGTCCAAAGGCACAGGCCGGTACCCCGCCCGGGGACCGGCTCCGGGCCCAACTAACTATCCTACCTCTCTGCCGAAGCGGTAGCGGGAGAAGAGACGTCCATGTCGCCACCGGCGAAAAGGCGGGAACCAGCAGGTCCGCCAAGCGAAGCCAACCAAGGAGGACGCCAAGCGAAGAAGCGCAAGCGAAGCTGCAGCGAAGCAAGAAGCGAAGCAGAAGCGAAGCAACAGGCGAAGCCAAAGTCACGGCGAACTCGAGCACCAAGACCGACCGGTCGAAGGGAGCGCGAGGCTAGAACACGTCCGAAGGTCGTGAGCCTACGTAGCTGACTGGCGAGTCAGGTGACTCGGAACCGGATAGGCAGGTCCGGGAGACAACTCTTGGCCCCTCTGGAGGGTTCCCCGAGTGCCTCCCGGGTTGTGTGTGCACACAACGGGTTCGTAGGCTAGAATTTGAGCACGTAGTAGACACTCCCATTTGTCATGTCATCGGTAATGTTTTTGATGAAATAAACACAAAAATAAAGCTCTGCCTTGGTGTTATGCGCGCCAGTCTATATGGCAAAATCAAACAGCACTGTGGTTGGCATGCAGACACCTGATGAGCAAACAGTCATTGGGCCAGCATTGGCCTTAGTTGCCCTATGCAAAGCAAGAGGCACAGATTCTCATGATCCCCTGAATCTGCAGGGGCTCATCAGGATCCATGCCTCTTAAATCTGATTGGTGTTTGCTGCGTTTCAGCATTGAATGAGATTAATTTGTAAAAGAATAATCATTTACAGGAACATACCTTTTTGAAAAAAGTATGTCAAGTGTTTACTTTTTAAAAAGAAAATATGCTACTTTTGAAAACACTTTGAAAACACTTTACTCATTCTAATGATGCAAATGTCTTCGCTTACGGAGAATTTCGGATAAAACAGCAAACAAATGTGTATCGTCATACATACAGTAGAGCCTGTTTTGAGCACCCACCTTATCTTTGCAAGAAAAAATTGGTCTGTGAAGACACAGGCTCTTTCAAGAAAAGTCCTGAAGAGCAAAAAGTGTCATTAACCCATTTACCCCCACTGCCCTACAGCAGGAGATGGATTGACCATGATAATTCAAGGGTAGTGCCAGATTAGCTTGGCGCCTGGACGCCAAGCTAATCTGGCACTACCCTTGAATTATCATGGTCAATCCATCTCCTGCGACTGGTACATAGTTGTTAGGTAACACCTCCAAAATTTGGGAATGTGGCCATGAGGTGAAATGGGTATGACCATCATTTGGGCGGCTACAGCCACCGAAATGATGGTCTTTAGGGACAGGTGACCTCTCGTAAGGTTGTTTGCTCGAACAGGTCCTGCTGTCCATTGTGCTTACTTTGGCGTTTCCGGCTGTGCATCACCGCTGGGCTTATTGTGGGCGGCCTCTAATGTCTTGTTAGTGTCCACTGTGGGTGTGGGCTGGTCGTCCTGGGCCTCGACCAGCTTGCGTAGACAAGTGTTTAGTGACTCCGCCGCCTCTTTGACTCTGAAAAGTATGGACTCTGTGTGACCGACTCCCATTTATCTTCATGTAAATAGTGTTGGCAGACACTTGAGCTGGCGACATAGCAACTGGGTCACATGGGGAAAGTTGTCTTCTATAGACTGCATTGCCTCAACCTTGATAATTCAAGTGTAGAGCCAGAATATCTTGTCTTGGTGTCAAGCTATTCAGGCACCACCCTTGAACTACAATGGTTGATTAAAATCTTACACACTGGGATCTGCCTTCTAAAGACTGCATTGCTGGTCAGAAGTCAGGTCAATCTTAGTAGTTCGAGTGTGGTGCCTGAACAGCTTGGCGCCTTTAGGCACCAAGCTATTCAGGCACCACCCTTGAACAACCAAAGTGGCTCCCTATCTTATTGAAACACATGTGCCACGCCTGAATTCATTAACCCTTATCATTCGGAATACGCCAGTGTGTGAAATAAGTTTGACTAAAATAGCTGAAGAGTAGTGCCAGAATAGCTTGGCGCCTAGAGGTGTCAAGCTATTCTGGCACCACCCTTGAACTAAAGCCATTGGTCTATATTGTTATCTGTAAGTACTATAATGTAGCTTGCATATGGCAGTGTACAAATTTGAAGCGCTTAGCCTCAGTATGGTATGGGTTAAGGTACAAAAAACGATCAATCTCATGTGAGCCGCAGACAAACAAAATTAACATTTTGAAAGTCTTTGTACGAAAAAAGTATCCCAAACCACGGCAACGGTGTGTCAGCTCAGCCCCTTGCCTGCTACTGATGATACCATTTGGCAGAAAAGACGCGTAGTTTTTGACATACTGGTATTGTCAGTCGAAGTCAAGAGGTTAAAGTCAATGTTGCCATGAGACTGATCATCAGTTACCATTGACACACAATGAAATTGACACCAGTGATGTTAACTGGTACTGGGTGTCCTTGTCAGCTCTGACTCACTTGCGTCGAGCTTCGTCACTGTAGGAGAGGCAGGGCAGTATTGCATTCAGGATCCCGGCCATGTGTGGGAGCATCGTGCGCCCGGACAACGTCACAAACTCCCGCAGCCATGTGATGGCTGTGTACTGTATCAAGTCATCTGCACGGTAGACAAACAACTAAACATAATAACAAAACAAACAAATTAAACCCTTTGGCTCTCAGCCGCGCTTTTTTGTTGAAGTGATTCCGTCAGGAATCACATCAACAAAAAGCGCAACCGAGAGCCAAAGGGTTAGCATTTCTGGGAATCTTTCTACCACATGTATGTAATGCTCCATTTCTGATTCTCCTATCAAATACATGTTTTTGTCTTCCAGCTTTGATCCCAATGCATCAATTTCTTTTCAAGTCTGGTAGTGATCTAGCTTCAAGTTGAAACGTTTTATTGAGCAGAAAAAAAGCAAAAGACAGAGCTCAGTCCCAGGAATGTGTATAAACAGAATTATAATCAGGTACAGCGTCTAGCCTAGTAGTCACAAGGCAAATGTAACTCTTACCCAGATTCTGACTGTGTATGAAGAGAATTATAATCAGGTACAGCGTCTAGCCTAGTAGTCACAAGGCAGATGTATCTCTTACCCATATTCTGACTGTGTATGAAGAGAATTATAATCAGGTACAGCGTCTAGCCTAGTAGTCACAATGCAAATGTATCTCTTACCCATATTCTGACTGTGTATGAAGAGAATTATAATCAGGTACAGCGTCTAGCCTAGTAGTCACAAAGCAAATGTATCTCTTACCCAGATTCTGACTGTGTATGAAGAGAATTATAATCAGGTACAGCGTCTAGCCTAGTAGTCACAAGGCAAATGTATCTCTTACCCATATTCTGACTGTGTATGAAGAGAATTATAATCAGGTACAGCGTCTAGCCTAGTAGTCACAAGGCAGATGTATCTCTTACCCATATTCTGACTGTGTACAATGAGTATGTTGGCCATGGCTGTATAGTTGACACCATTTTTTGTTTGTTTGATTCCTTCCAAAAACTCTGCTAACACTCCTTGGCACCTGCAGCAAAAAAAAAAAAAAAAATATTATGCCTGTAATCGAATCTTGCAAGTTGACTTCAAAGGCAGTCAGTAACTATATATCACTAAAAAAAAACTTAACCTATTTACCCCCTTGTCCAAAATTTTGAAGTGTTACCAGACTCCTATGTACCAGTTGCAAAAGACAGACTGACCATGATAATTGAAGGGTAGTACCAGATTGGCTTGGCACCTGAAGGCGCCAAGCCAATCTTGAATTATCATGGTCAATCTATCTCCTGCTGTAGGGTGTTGGGGCTAGATGGGTTAAGCAATTATTATCTGCTACCAGGCCTTATGAAATATTTAATTAATTTTTGAAGATGTTGACAATCCACATGTCATTAACGTCAGTTTACATTGAGAAGGAAAGCGACTCATACTAACATCATATAAGGTTGAATGACACAAACTAGCACGCAATTTTTTCCAGATGCTCACATCTTTCGAATTTCTCTGCTGTCTTCCCCCAGAATGAGAAAGAGCCCATCCAGGATTTCTGGCAGCAGCACGATCATGTTGATATCGGGCACAGCATCTAGAACCTCTATCTGCATAATAAAACACAAACCATCAACATACTCTGAATAAAAAAGAGAAGAAACATTTTGACTTCCAAAGCCAGACTGCTAATGATAAGGTAAGATAAGATAAATGATTAAAGATCAGATCAGATATCGTAAGATACCATACAATATTTCAAAGACAGAGCACTAAGTAGGGTCTGAACAAATTTCATCCCAGCTGGATTTGAACCTGAGACCTTTTGGACACGAGTCAAACGCTTTACCACTGAGCCATCCTGCTCCCTGGCCCATGCACAGCAGTGCATGGGCCAACTGCAGCTAACATCAGCCTAATGACCCTTTGCACACTGGATTAGTCATTATAGCCTAGATCAGTAAGGTCCAAAAGCTCAGACAAGCACACACGCACAAATACAGTAGAACCTCCTATGAACAATCACCCCTTTTTATGGTCACCTGCTGTTTAGTCACGTTCGCGTTGCACAGATGATGTTTGCTATACATATAGGTAAAGTACCTTGATTTTACAGCCACATGCTGAACGTGACCAATGGTCACCTTATTGGAACCAAAAACAGCAAAAAATACCTGAAATATACGGCCACGGCCAGACTGGCGCGGTAAAGCTGTCACGCACGATCGGTCAATGACAGCTTGCTCAACACCTAGCCAGCTGCCACAAACTCAGACAAAACCCAGACGTTGTGGCATTACACAATGACGCATGTGCCATCAGCTTGCCAGTTGCGTGAGCGGTCCGCAACAAAGGTCTCGCTATCTATCCTACATTTGTCCACATCTCATTTCAAATCGGTTTACTGTGCAGTCACGTAATTTTGACCAAAAATCGACTGCTCTTTCGCCCCAGGCGACAACTTAGCAGAAGCTCTCATGGGCCCCTGCAGATGGAAGAGGTTCATGAGAACGGACATCATACATGTGAAATGCACGTCTGTATCACAGACCCACAAATCCATCTCAGCACTCTTGCACTATACTGTATGTATTGTCTAACTCATTCGGAATACACCAGTGTGGGCAACAAGTTTGACTAAAATAGTTCAAGGGTGGTGCCAGAATAGCTTGGCGCCAAGCTATTCTGGCACCACCCTTGAACTAAAGCCATTGGTCTATATCCTTATCTGTAAGTACTATAATGTAGCTTGCATATGGCAGTGTACAAATTTGAAGCTTTTAGCCTCAGTATGATATGGGGTAACAGTGCTGAGATCAACTTGCAGGGCTATGGACTGACATTCCGACTCAAGCGCCCCTCAGACTGCAAGGGGCTCATGAGGATCTAGTGCATACATGTACCAATGTGCGTGTCTTTGAGATTGTAATGTTAGGAGACTGATATATGTCCAGAACATTCGCTTCTTCAGAAGATCTATGAATTCCATGGCTCCGTAAGTAAAAAAATTACGCCATCAAAATTATTTTTTTTTCTAAAATGTATTTTTTCCAAAATACTTACCGAAGGTAGCGATTTCAGCCTAAGTATCCATTGTATATAGCAACGGAACCGGGGAGGCAACTCCAGGGAGCCGTTACCCAAAAAACTCCCTGAGTGGCCTCCCCTTCCTCCCCATGAGGCCACGTGGGCCGATACACCAGTCTCACGCTAAGTGAACGGAGCTGGTGGCAAGCGGGGCAGGTGGGAGGGGCCTTTGATTATTGCCATCGATAAGTATTTTTCGAAAAAATACATTTGTTTCCTCAAAATCCTTACCGATGGCATTACTAATAGGAAGAATAACGAAAAGGAGGAGGGTGCCGCCCACCCTACCCCGGCCTTGTAACATGCTTAGTACCACGCCCTGGGCGCAAACTCCCGACGATGTCAACCAAGTGTTACCTAGCGTGCCAGGAGGGAGTGCTGCGCCGCAGAGAGATCACCCACAAGGGACAGGTTCTCTCGCTGGCCCGAGAGGTCCCTGAAGTAGAAGCGGGCGAAGGTGGAACTCTGTTGCCACCCAACGGCCGCCATGTCGTCTCTCACCGCACCGTTGCGGTCAAAGGCGAGGATGGTGGAGACCACTCTGACATCGTGCGTGCGAATCTGCAGCTTCTTAGTCCTCTCCGGGAAGAGGTCCTCGTTTGCGGATCAGATGACCAAGTGCAGCCATGAAGAGATTGTCTGCCCCGAAATATCGTTCCTGCTGCGTCTCAGGGGCAAGAAGAGGCGTTTCCTTCCCCGTCGGAAGGGCCGCGATCTGCGCAGGTAAATGCGCAAGGCCTGTACCGGATCTTGTTGGTGGGACTCCCGATCCAACCCCTTGAGCGGCCGGAAGTTAATGATCTGCGCTCGGGCAGAGGGAAGTCTATTCTTGGCCAGAAAGGCCGGGGTCGTCAGGAGCTGGACGGAACCATCAGCTCTGAACTGTAGGCAGGCTGGGTCCACCGAGAGTGCGTGCAGCTTGCTGACCCTGGCCACCAACGAGAGGGCGAGGAGGAAGGAGGTCTTTCTGGTGACGTCCGCCATCGTGGCTAAGGGCAACGGCTCGAACCAGCCTGAATTAAGCCACGTTAGGACCCATGCCAGGTCCCAGCGTGGGACCAGCGCACGCTGGACCGGGCGCTGCAGCTCGAAGTGGGCCATGAGGTCCGAAAGATCTTTGCACACCCTGGGGTCCGGACAGCCCAAATGGTGATACCCCCGGATGGTAATGGGGGCCAGGTGCTGCTCCCCCAAAAGCCAGAGGAATAATTCGGTCAACTGGGGCATCATCAGAGCTGCGGAGGCAAAGTCCCAGGGCTGACATCAGGACTGCAGGACTGAGGGCTGCCCGCACAACCGCCAGGCGTGTAAGCGGAGCCTCTCCAGGCGTGGATGAAAGAGGTTCTGCTGGGGCTGCTGCAGCATGGTTCGTGGCGAGGGTAGCTGCAGTGGGGAGTCTATGGGGAGTCCGTGGTGAGGTTCAAAAGGTCGGTCGTCCAGCTCCGGCACCAGGTGAAAGGAGCCAAGAGGAAGAGGAGCCCCTGAGTTTCAGCAGGACTTTGGGAACGAGTACCGCCAGGGGTACGCATAAGCCACGAGACCTTCACACAAGATCGATAGCACGTCCACTGCCCAGGCATGGGACCAGCGAGACGAAGAGGGGAAGTTGTGCATTTCACCACGTCGTGAGAAGATCGACCATCGGGGTCTCCCATTGCGTGCCGATCATCCGGAAGATCTCTGGTCAGAGGGCCCACTCAGTACATAGCAGCTGCCCCCGCATCGAGAGGGAGCCCGCAAGCACGTTCAGGCGACCGGGGATGTAACATGCCCGGAGCGAGATGTCTCGATCCTGGCACCACAGAAACAACTAATAATAATAATAATAATTACGGTATTTAGAATGCACTTATAATAAAGAGCATCGCCCTCCCCACATCACCATCGGCGAGTCCGAACTGAAGTCTGTACACCAGTTTACCTACCTTGGCTGCATCATCACGTCAGACGCCAAGCTGGACAAGGAGCTGGACAACAGGCTGGCAAAAGCGAACAGTGCTTTCGGGCGACTATTCAAGCGGGTGTGGCACAATCAACAGCTGAAAAAAGGCACCAAGATCAGCGTGTACAGAGCTGTCGTCCTCACCACCCTGCTGTACGGTTCCGAGTCCTGGGCCCTCTACCGCAGCCAACTACGACTCCTCGAACGCTTTCACCAGCGCTGCCTGCGTACCATCCTCAGCATTCACTGGAGTGACTATGTCACCAACGTCGAGGTCCTTGAACAGGCGGAAACTGTGAGCATCGAGGCTTTGCTGCTGCGGACACAGCTTCGCTGGGCGGGGCACGTCTCCAGGATGGAGGATCATCGCCTACCCAAGATCACTCTGTTCGGCGAGCTCGCCACTGGACACCGAGACAGAGGGGCACCAAAGAAGAGATACAAAGACGGTCTCAAGAAGTCACTTAGTGCCTGCCAAATCGACCACCGCCAGTGGTCTTCGCTTGCTGCGGACCGTGACACCTGGCGCTCCACCATTCACAAGGCAGCCGTCTCCTTTGAGGACTCTCGCAGAGCTAACCTTAAGGACAAGCGGCTCAGAAGAAAAAACAGAGCTGTCGTAACTCAGAACCCTGAACAGACCTTCCCCTGCAGCCACTGCAGTCGTACCTGCCTGTCCCGGATTGGCCTCCGCAGCCACGAAAATGCCTGCAGACGACGTGGGCAAGCCCTATAGAATCTTCGTTCGCGAAGTCAATCCAAGAGAAAAAAAAAAGAAAAAAAAATAAATAAAAAAAATAATAATTATAACTCTAAGAGCGCACTCACAACTCGCGCACTCATACGCACGCTTTAGACAACGACTCACGAACCACAAATAGTGAAATACATTACGACAGTCTGCTTAGGGTGGGGAGTGTGGTGGTATAGTGCTAGAACTGTTGAAAGAGGCGAGTTTTGAGGGCAGACTGGAAGGAGGAGAGAGAGTGTTACTGAGGAAGCAGGTCGGCAGGTCTCTCTGACGGAGAGAGAGTGGGAGAGTGTTCCAGATGGATGGACCATATACTGAAAAGGAGCGCGGGGGGGGGTGGGGGGGGGGGAAGTGCTGAGTTTGGTGCGGGGGATGTGGAGGCGGAGAGGGTCGGAGGCGGCGGATCGTAGGGAGCGGGAAGGAGTGTAGGGGTGAAGTAAGTTTGAGAGATAGGCGGGAGCGCAGTTGATCAGGGATTTGTAGCAGAGAGACAGAATCTTGTATTGGATGCGTTGGGGGATGGGAAGCCAGTGAAGGAGTTTGAGCAGGGGAGTGATGTGGTCGGATTTTTTCTTTCTGAGGACGAGGCGGCATTGTTCTGGACGCACTGGAGAGTGAAAGTGGTAGAGTGAAGGAGGCCGGAAAGGAGAGAGTTGCAGTAGTCGATGCGAGATAGGATGAGAGAGACAGCAAGTTTGGTGGCAGCTTCGGTAGTGAGGTATTTTCTGATCTGACCGATGCGGCGGAGGTGGAAGTAGCATGCCTGGGCCGTGGCGGAAACAAAAGCTGGTCATGGAAAGAGAGGCATCGAGGATAACGCCGAGGCTTTTGGCCGAGTCAGAGAGGGAGATGAGGGTGCTGTCGAGTTGAAGGTAGAGGGAGGGAGGGAGCTGGGAAAGTTTCTGGCGAGTGCCTACCAGCATGGCTTCCGTTTTGTCGTCATTCAGTTTAAGCTTGTTTGCTGTCATCCAGTTTTTCACGTCTTCGTAGCAGTCAGCCGTGCGAGTCAGCAGTGACTGAGTGTTGTCGAGTTTGTCTTTGTCTAGTAGTTGTGAGTCGTCAGCGTAGAGGTGGTGGTGTATGTGGTGAGACTGGATGATGTTGGACAGGGGAGACGTGTAGAGTGTGAAAAGGACCGGGCCCAGGACGGACCCCTGTGGAACTCCGCAGGACAGCGTGACTGGGTTGGAGGAGACGCCGTTGATGGTGACGGACTGCTGTCTGTCGGAGAGGTAGGAGAGAAACCAGGAGTGAGCAGAGTCAGCGATGCCAAAGGAATGGTGAAGGCGGTGGAGGAGGATAGAGTGGTCTATAGTGTCGGAGCAAACAGAGTGTCGGCGAGCACCCCCCCCCCCCCCCCCCCCACACTGTTTCTGAATGTAAGACACGACTGTGGAGTTGTCGGAGAGGATAAAAATCTCATGGTGGCGGAGGCGTGACTCCCAATGACTTGGCGCCAGCCAGACGGCTTTCGTCTCTAGCCAGTTGCTGTGTATGTCCTGGAAGGCCAAAATCCGGGAGGAGGTGCGCCCCCCAGCCGAACCAACTCGTGTCCGTGCAGAGTGAGAGCCGTTAAGGGGGGGTGGGAGGAGAGGGGAACTCCCGACCCAAGCCAAGCTGGAGGTAAGAGTGGACCAAGGGAGAAACAGGCACTGGAGCTGCGACGTCGCCCGAGGACGGACGCCAATGGAGTAGAAGATGCAACTGGATCCGCCGCGAGTAGTCAGCCGAGGGGCAGGAGATCGGCGGCTGCACTGATCAGGCCCAGCAATTGCAGCCAGGTCCTGGCCGGGCACGCCTCCATGAGGGACACTTGGTGAGCTACCGTCACCAGTTTCTGCATGCGAGCGTCCATGAGCCGCACCCAGTTGCGGTCGGTCAGGAATTCCATTCCCAGGTGTATGAAGGTACGAGGGAGGGAGAGGTCTGATTTCCCGAGATTGACCACGAACCCCAGCCGCTGTAGGGAGGGCCAGAAGAGCGTCCCGATCCACCTCCAGGGCAGAAGCGTCCTGGTTCCGGAGCAGAAGGTCGTCCAGATAATTGGAAGTCAGGCTGGATGAAGACTGCCGGGCCCAGGCCACAACCGCAACCATAATCCGCGTGAAGACCCAGGGGCTGAGGTTGAGGCCGAAGGGGAGGGCTCGGAACTGGTATACCACCCCACAGAAGGTGAAGCGCAGGAAGTGCTGAGACGGGTGAATGGGGACATACAGGTAAGCATCGGCGAGATCGAGACTGACGGCAAAGTCCATGGGGAGAACCGCCGAACTCACCGCCCGCGCTTTCTCCATGCGAAATGAGGGGGCCGAAATGAACCTGTTTAGGGCCGACAAGTCGATGACAGGGCGCCAACGGCCGCCCAGCTTGGGGACCAAGAAGAGGCGGCTGTAGAAGGCCGGCAAGTCATGAGTCATGATGAGAGACCACCTCCGTGGCGGCCTTCTGGAGCAGGGAAGCGATCTCCACCCGAAGAACGTCCGCCTTGCAAGGGTCGGCCGGCGCACGCGTCCAAACCGGGGAGCACCGGAGGGGGGGATGGGGGGGGTGCGAAAGGAAATCTGTAACTCGTCCAAGACGGTGGAGAGCACCCACGGGTCATCTGGGCACAGCGACTGCCACTCGTTGCCGTTCAGGGCAAGCAGCCGGCCGACCAGGGGCTCGAAGGGGGTCGGCGGGGGCGGAAGCGGGCGGGAGTCACTGGGCCCAACCCCACCCACGCCACCTAGTGCCATGAGGCCAGGAGGGGGCGGGGGCCGCAAAGGCGCGCGCACGGCTGGGGAAAACTGCTCCCCCCACGGCCCGCGGGAGAAAGCTCAAGGGACGGGTCCGACACTCTGCAGGGTTCGACCCACAGCCTTGGGGGGTGGGGGGGGGGGCAGGAAAACACGCGGAGTCCGCGGGAGGGACGCTAGGCCAAAGGTCCATGGCCGAGTCCTTCACCGACTGCCAGGTTGGGACAAAGAGGAGGGGGTCCTGTCAAAGTTGTCCCTTCACCGAGGCGGGCAACCCCATACACCTCCGCAAGACGCCATCCCTCTGCATCAAGTCACAGTTGGCCACGGCGTTAGTAGAGGCATGGTAGACTGCGCGATTGGCCGTCACTAGCAGGGAGTGTAGGTCGCGCAGAGGATCTGGGGCGTCTGGCAACTCCCAGAAGTCCTCCACCCGCCGCACCACAGTTTGGGTTGCCAGTTCCAAAAACCCCAAACAGGCCAGGGAATTTCGGACGAGGGTCGCGCTTTTCTCCATGCCCTGGGGAATACTCCTGCCAACAACGGCCTTCCCCCCCGACCTGCACCTCCGCCACAGGGTCCACCGGCGGGAGGGGGCACAGGAAGGACTGCGAGTGTCCCACGTACCAGTGCTGCCGGAACTTGATATCCACATCCGCAGGCCAGCAGCGGTTGGTTTAGAATCCCCCGTCAAATAACTTTCCCTGCTGGAGATGCGCGTTAAATAAGGCGCCTTCGCAGGGTGCTGTGTGCGTTCATCCACCCTCTGGTGCCTGTGGGGCGCGCCAGACGAGGCCCCTGCCGCCGGGGGAGCTAGCGCCGGACGGGATGGGGGGGGGGGGGCTCGAGTGCGTCAAGGACCCCAGAGACTTCAAACTTGTGGGGTGAGACTCGGGAGACGCCGCAGGCCGGACCCTGTGCCGCACCTGGGATGGCCTCTGTCGTGCACTGGAAAATGCCCTGGTCGCCAGGAGGCTCATTCTAGCTGGGGGTGAGGGCGGTCCTGGTCACCGCGTGTCCACTTCAGAGCGGGAGGTAATGGCCGAGGGGTGCGCACCGATGTCAGAAGTGGTCGAGTTCTGGCGCGAGGCCAGGCCCACAATGTCAGAGGACACCCACCTACGGGGTCCAGGGCTGGAAGGCACAGGGGCGGACGTTGTAGTGGCAGCAGGGAGGTCACCGGCCGGCTGCCTACTGCAGTCCCAGGAAGTCGACAGGAAGCCACACTGGTAAAAATCCCAAAGGCGAGACCACCGCTGCTCCTTCCATGAAGCACATACATGGCACGACCAGGAGGAGGAGCAGCCGGAACAATGCAGTCATAGGGCATGGGTGTCGCTCGGCCACTGAAACCCCAAGCAGCCAGGGCACGAACGTAATTGCGCACTGCAACAGAAAATGGAACCCATGAGAGAGAACAGGCCGGGCCCATAGTACAGGCACACTGCAATAACCGTACATGTGAAACCGGCCACGTCACGAAACCGGCCGCATCATGAAGCCTGAAGTCGTCCCGGGCAAAGCCGTAGCCGGTCAGCGCCTCGCCGGCCCACGGCATTACCCAAGACCTTACCTCATGCCGCCAGAAGGTGGAGCAGCAAAGCAATTCGCCGACCGGCCATCCAACCGGGGAGAGGACAAAAAGGACCCAGGAGAAGGTAAAATCCCACCGGATGCAAGGCCCTGGCGAAGCCAGGTGCCTGGAAGAAAGGTAAGTCCCCACAAGCACAAGTCACAAGTAAGGAGTTCCACACAGGAAGGCACACGTAAATCCAAAGCCGAGGCGAAGGAAGGCGCCAGGAATAAAGGTAAGTCCCCACAGTCACAGGTAAGGAGTCCAAACAAGAAGGCAAGCACGTGGTAAATCCAAGGCCGAAACCGGTACGTCCATTCGCTAGGAAGCTAAGCGTGAGACTGGTGTATCAGCCCATGTGGCCTCATGGGGAGGGAGGGGAGGCCACTCGGGGAGTTTTTGGGGTAACGGCTCCCTGGAGTCGCCTCCCCGGTTCCGTTGCTATATACAACGGATACTTAGGCTAAAATCACTAGGCTAAGTGTACCTTCCTATTAGTAATGCCATCGGTAAGGATTTTGAAGAAACAAACACATTAGTGGCAGTCAGTGAATAACTTGCCAGTTTCTATGCACCAGCCACAAACCACCAACAGTTACTAACAGCTAGTACTAATGAGTCTGTGCTACATATGTGGGTGCTTAGCCAAGGAAACAAAATGGTGAGAGAAAAATGGTAACACATAGGCTGGAAAAGAAGTGCAAGGCATTTTGACTCTGGGCCAGTAACTATCAGGACAATAAGGTGACTGCATGTTGACCCGGCTGGTGTCAGTACTACGCCCTCCTCAAACTTACTCCGCCGCCCGTCCCCACCTTTTCTATTTGTTTAGCTCATTCTACCCCAGACACACCACAGCAAGATAAGGATCGACCATGATAGTTCAAGGGTGATGCCAGAATAGCTTGGCGCCTAGCTATTCTGGCATCACCCTTGAACTATCATGGTCGATATGTGTCCTGCACTGCAATGCAGTCTTCAGAGGACAACGGCAATATTTGGGGATTTCGGTGATGGGGTAGAATGCAGTCTTCAGAGGACAACGGCAATATTTGGGGATTTCGGTGATGGGGTAGAATGAGTTAAGAAAAAAACATGGCAGCGACACACATCAACACACGTTGTGCTTTCTCCCTACCTTACTAGTATACACAAACACAATTTCAGTTATTTTCTTTCACCGCTGAAGATAACGAACATTCGCATCACTAGTAGTAGTACATGTATCACACTTCACAGAAGTCTATGGAGGTCCGGTTTTGGTGTAAATAATGATCACATATATCCATATGCTCTTATCCAAGTGTGACAAGCATGTCCATCAAACCTCTCCTGAACAGTCACCTCCTGTTTACAGCCACTTTTTCTTTGGCAACAGGGGTAACCATTCATTAAAGGTTCTTCGGCATTATATGAAAATGATATGACAAGAGATGGCAGGAGAATGTGAGGTAATGCATTTGATGACTCACCCATGACACAACAAACTGCCGTGCAAATGTGTTCTTGCTGTAGATCCTCTCCCTCAACAGCGGAACAAAAGCTACCAGATCAAATGAGGAGCTTTCTGTCACAATATCCTGAAAACAAGACATCACGCAAAGAAATGTAATTCTGATACAGTGATAGGCTCCCAGGCATACAGACTGATCCCTTTTCAGCTTGTGAAACATGGATGTGAAATGTGATAAGGTGTCATAAATCCTCAAGAGCACCTGTGTCAGCAGGGACTCATGAGGATCTGTGTCCTTTGCAGCTGGACGTAGTTTGTTTGCCATATCAAAGCAGTGAAGGATCAACTACAACATGAAATTCCACCAAAGAAAAAACACGTTCTGAGCACAGAATTAATCAAGAATCACCCAAAAAAATCAGACAACTCTGAAACTTTACAAATGTTCAACAAACCAAGGGGAATTACTCAGCGCTGGACAACAGTTAGATCCCCTGCCCCCGCCTATCAGGCACCCAATCGCCAGCCCACAGAGAAATACGCAGGTATAGAATAAGACGATCATTTGCATCTTCAATAAGATGCATCAGGTCTCTTATATAACCCATGTCTTTCTCCGGAACTTAGGAAGTAGGGAGGGGAAACATACATACACAAACACGAAGGTGCATTACTATATGTGGTCGGGTAAATACCCTGTATTCCCACAGTAGATGCACAGAACATTACACAACAATGTAACGATACAAATTTGCCTCGAGTTATACTGAGATACTCACAAACCAGATAGGTGAGGCTAGCACTGGCAGAATTGTACAACAAACCAAGGGGAATTACTCAGCGCTGGACAACAGTTAGATCCCCTGCCCCCGCCTATCAGGCACCCAATCGCCAGCCCACAGAGAAATACGCAGGTATAGAATAAGACGATCATTTGCATCTTCAATAAGATGCATCAGGTCTCTTATATAACCCATGTCTTTCTCCGGAACTTAGGAAGTAGGCAGGGGAAACATACATACACAAACACGAAGGTGCATTACTATATGTGGTCGGGTAAATACCCTGTATTCCCACAGTAGATGCACAGAACATTACACAACAATGTAACGATACAAATTTGCCTCGAGTTATACTGAGATACTCACAAACCAGATAGGTGAGGCTAGCACTGGCAGAATTGTACAACAAAAAAAGGGGAATTACTCAGCGCTGGACAACAGTTAGATCCCCTGCCCCCGCCTATCAGGCACCCAATCGCCAGCCCACAGAGAAATACGCAGGTATAGAATAAGACGATCATTTGCATCTTCAATAAGATGCATCAGGTCTCTTATATAACCCATGTCTTTCTCCGGAACTTAGGAAGTAGGCAGGGGAAACATACATACACAAACACGAAGGTGCATTACTATATGTGGTCAGGTAAATACCCTGTATACCCACAGTAGATGCACAGAACATTACACAACAATGTAACGATACAAATTTGCCTCCAGTTATACCGAGATACTCACAAACCAGATAGGTGAGGCTAGCACTGGCAGAATTGTACAACAAACCAAGGGGAATTACTCAGCGCTGGACAACAGTTAGATCCCCTGCCCCCGCCTATCAGGCACCCAATCGCCAGCCCACAGAGAAATACGCAGGTATAGAATAAGACGATCATTTGCATCTTCAATAAGATGCATCAGGTCTCTTATATAACCCATGTCTTTCTCCGGAACTTAGGAAGTAGGCAGGGGAAACATACATACACAAACACGAAGGTGCAGGGGCAGGGGATCTAACTGTTGTCCAGCGCTGAGTAATTCCCCTTGGTTTGTTGTACAATTCTGCCAGTGCTAGCCTCACCTATCTGGTTTGTGAGTTTACAAATGTTGCATAAAATCACTAAATTGTGTTTCTATTGTACAAAAATTTAATGAAAGAATATTTCGTAGGAAACTCTCTGGAACAGAAAAACTGAGTTTCACCACAGAAATGTTTAACCTGTATTAAAACAGAATTCTTAGAGAAAATGAATTTTTCTTTAAAATGAATTTTTTTGAAAAATACTTACCGATGGCATTACTAATAGGAATGTTACCTAGCTAGCCTAATTTTAGCCAAAATTTGGTTGTGTCCGTATAAGGGAGTGTTGGCAGGAGAGGGGCGCCCTAGACCAGGCCGTAACCCGAGTAGCCTCCTCTTAGTCCCACCCGGAACGAGACTACCCGGCATACCTCAGTTTAGTTTCTTAGCAAACTGGCAGCAAGCGGGGCAGGAGGGAGGGACCTTCGAGTAATACCATCGGTAAGTATTTTTCAAAAAAATTCATTTTAAAGAAAAATTCATTTGTTTTCTCAAAACACATTACCGATGGTATTACTAATAGAAAGAATCCCGAAGAGGAGGTGGGTGCCTCTATAGCGCCCTTAATGCCAACGACACTGCCCTCAGGCCCGCCCTCCTGCAGCAAACTCCCGATAATTTTAGCTAAGATACCTGCGGCGCCTATGGCGCCGGGAGGGAGTGTTGCGTTGCTGCGAAGTCTCCTGCCAGCGAGAGGTTCTGCCGCTGGGCAGAGAGATCCCTCAGGTAGAAGCTGGCGAATGTGGTCTCAGCTCGCCATCCCACAGCCGCCACCAAGACCTTGACTGCGCAGTTGCGGTCGAAGTGAGACTTGCGGCCATGGCTCTGACCTCGTGCGCCCTGATGTTCATACATTTGGCTGCATCTGGGGCGAGGTCCTGTTAGGCAGAGCGAATCACCCAAAGGATCCAGGAGGAGATGGTCTGGGCTGAGATGTCACGTCTACCTGGGGACAAAGGGAGAAACAGGCGGATACGTCCTCTGCGCCGAGGCTTGGTCCAGCGCCGGTACACACGAAAGGCTCTCACCGGGTTCTGTAGTCTGGTCTCCCAGGTGGAGTCTGTCACACGTGAAGGGCGAATAGGCATCATCTGTGGGCCCGTCAAAGAAGACCGCGTCTTGGCCAGGAAGATGGTTCAGGCAGCAGTTGCACAGAGCCGTCCGTCCGGCACTGCAAGGAATCTGGGTGTGTCAACCGCGCATGAAGTTCCCTGACCCTGGAGGCTGAGGCTAGGGCCGACAGGGAGCACGTCTTCCGAGTTACATCCGTCAAGCACGCCCACTGCAGAGGTTCAACCGGACGGAGTTGAGCCACGTAAGCACCCATGGTAGACCCATCTTGGCACAAGCGAAATAGTGCCGGGCGTTGCAGACCGATGAGACCATCAGATCTGCGCGGTCTTGCAGCTATCAGGGTCGGACCAGCGCAAGCGCCGGTAGGTGTCGGCGATCATGGCTAGGTAGCCCCGAAAGGTGATCGGAGCCAGTCCCTGGTCGTTGAAAAGCCAGAGGAAGCACTCCGCAAGCTGGGGCTTCGTCAAGTCCATGGGGAGAGAAGGTTGTCGCCACACCTGTCACACCGCGCTCATTATCTCCCCTCGTAACTCGTCTGGTTGAGGGTCTGCGGGCTGTCGCGATCGCATCCACTGCCGCGCTAGGGAAGCCTCTGCGGTCGAGGGCTCACCGCACTAACTCCAGGCGTGGAGGAGATGTTCAGGGCACGGCTAGTATGGCGGCTGTCACGGTTGCTTGAGCATCGTGCGTGGGGTGGGGAGCTGCAGAGGAGGGCACGTGGGGAAGAGATGACCACGACTGGTGAAGTGACGAGTCGCACCGAGCCAGGAGAATGTCCACCTACCTCCATAGCCGCTGAGCGGCTCTCCTCGTGGCTGCAGATTGCGCTTCTAACATATCCGCCGCAAGCCTCTAGCAAGAGGGATGTCGGACAACCATGTGTACAACCTCAAATTTCGATACTCGATGGCGAGCAGGGAAGCTGGAAGATCTGGTCGTGGCGACGACTCCAAGCGCAGCTGGCCTCAGGAGCACTAGCATCTCCCCTGTGTACTTCAATCTTCTCCAGAACCAGCCGTAGTGCTTCCTCTCCAAGCAGATGAAGTGTCAGGCTACAAGCGCTGGCGAGCCAGCAGTCCTAACAGTCAACCCGAAGTAGGCTCTGAGGGTCGCTCCTACTCTGCACTGCTCCCGTCCTACTGGGAGTCGTACTCGAACAGGACAGCCATGAGCTCCATCCTCGGTGTCATCCACGCGAATGAACCATGTAGGACCATGTAGCGTGAGCAGCCTAGTCGACGGAGAATCGCACGCAGGAACCCTGTCTACTGCCGAGGCTTGCCAACATGTTTCGACATCGGACCTCCAGCTGTCACAAAGTCCTGGAGACGCACCGCTGCCCTCAGGACTCTGTCTGTTGCCAATCTCCACGGCGCCGAGGAACTTGTGCTGAGCTGACAGGTCGAAGATTGGCCGCCAAAACCACCGGCTTGGGTACGAGAAGAGTCGACTGTACTGTCGCGGTATCGGAGCACAGAACCACCTGTAAGGTTACGACTGAAAGATCCAGCCCAGCTGTCGCCACGTCTCATCTCCTGGTACTCGCGCCCCAGGCTGCATGGTTCCATAGCGTCCACTGTCGCATCACAGTACCCCGTTCACCCCAGCGAGATGCGGAACAGGAAGGCTTTTGTTCCATCCTCGTCAGACCACTGGCTGTGGGTCAAATGGTTGTTGTGATGCGTCTAGTGTGGTAGTGTAGCATCTGTGCTTGTCGCTCTCGCTTTCAGCTCCCACCGCTGGCTAGCAGTTTTGCGAAAAGGGGAGCAGAACATGTCAGTCTCTCCCTGCCAGTACACAGCCTCTCCAACAACAAGCCTCATGTAGTGCTCCTCGTGGTGACTCATGGTAACCGAGCACCTTACAGACTCGGGCTGAACTACAGAGGACTCGGAGGAGATCTGGCCCCCAGACATGCGGCATGCAGGCCCATCGATGTGTGGACAAGCCCTGATGCCCATGAACCAGATCCCCAGCTATGGGTAAATAGCCCCACTGCCTTGTGGGTGCCTTGGGAGAGGCAAAGGCTAGGGGAGTTTTAAAACCCTATACAAATCCGGGCAGGGATGCTCGATAGCCTTGGTTGGCAGATCTCCTTCGAGAAGGAAAACTCCGAGGGAAAACCTGAGTAGATGGGACCCATAAGCCTTGGTCGGCAATCCATCTAGGAGAAGGATACTCCAAAACTAAACCATCCTGTGCTCCCAGGAAAGGCCTTTTGACCAGAAGCTAAGGGTGAGGTAACCCCGACAGAAACCCCGAGTGCTGAAGACGGAGGTACTGGGCTGCACAGCGCACTCTAATAAACCACAGTACCATGCATATACAGCCATATGACACTTGGAGATGGTTTGATTGATTGATTGTACATTGCTTAACGTCCCGACAGCAACAAGGCTTTCTCAGGACGTGCCTGCACTGCTTGTGAAAAAAAATAAATAAACAGAACATTGAATGTATGTCGCCAGCCGGTCAAATACATTAAATAAACCTAACACATGGGGCCTAAATAAAGCTAAGACCATTTAGCAACACACATCCAATATCAAGAGCTACAGGCAGTGCAGACAGTAAGGGAGAGTTTTAAAAAGGCAAATACAGGTGAATGGACAAAGGGTAGACAGAAACACATGCCCCAGAGAGAAAAACCCACCCTGTGGGGCTGACCAGGGTGACCCTGGGAACTAAAAATACCTAACCCCACCCAAGTCCCCCAGGGCAGACCCGGGTGGGGTCACTTGGAGATGGATTCAACAGGAATGGTGTTCGCTCTGTGGAGTCTCACCAGGCAGGTGCAGTACCGGGCTCTGCGCCTCTTCGGAGCCCACCCCCAGCGACTGGAGGACCTTCCTGACTGTCTCGAGGAGCCAGGGGACTGGGAAGTAGAGCGACTGGCCAGCGAAAAAACAAGACCAGAGACAAAGAAAATTCATTTTTCTCTAAAAGGTATTTTTTCTAAAAATACTTACCGATGACATGACTACATGACTACATGGGAATGTCTACTTCTAGGCTCAATTTTAGCCTACTTGCCCGTTGTGTGCCCACACAACCCGAGAGGCACTCGGGGAACCCCCCCAGAGGGGCCGAGAGTTATCTCCCCATACCCGCCTTACCAGATCAGGTCACGAGACCGTTCAGTCTGATACTTCGCTCGAAAGCGGCAAGCGGGGCAGGAGGGAGGGTCATCCGAGTCATGTCATCGGTAAGTATTTTTCGAAAAAATACCTTTTAGAGAAAAATGAATTTGTTTCTTCAAAAACATTACCGATGACATGACTACATGGGAGAATTGCGATGAGGAGGAGGGTGCCGCCCACAACTCCCCAACAGAACAGCGCCATTCTCCCCGTCGCACACTCCCGACAATTTTAGTGAAGTGCATACCACGGTGCCGGTGGCGCCGGGAGGGAGTGTTGCGCCGCGGCGATGTCCCCCACCAGTGTGAGATTCTCTCGCTGGCTAGCCAGGTCCCGGAGGTAGAAACGGGCAAAGACCGACTCGGTTTTCCAGCCCACGGCTGCCACGATGTCCTTGACAGCGCAGTTTCGATCAAGCGTGACGCTCGTGGCCATAGCTCGTACCTCGTGTGCGTGAATGTGCAGCCTCTTCGCTCCCTGAGGGAGATCTCCTGATAAGCGGAGCGTATGACCCAGCGGAGCCAGGAAGAGATCGTCTGGGCTGTAATGTCACGCCAGTTGGGTCTTAGAGGTAGGAAGAGGCGCGACCATCCCCTGAGGACGGGCCTAGATCGCCGCAGATAGATTTTAAGGGCGCGCACGGGAACCTGTAGCCTGGTCTCCTGGGACCGGGGTCGGTCTCTCAGCGGCCTAATGGTGATCACCTGAGGCGGAGTTAAAGGAGACCTGTTCTTCGCCAGAAAGGCCGGGTCCGTGCGCAGCTGGACGGAGCCGTCTGTACGGAACTGCAGACAGGAAGGGCGTGCCGAAAGCGCATGTAGCTCGCTCGCACGCGAAGCGGTAGCAAGGGCCAGCAGGAAACCAGTCTTGCGTGTCAAGTCCGCGAACTGGGCCAAAGGTAAAGGTTCGAAGCGGGCGGAGTTCAACCACGTGAACACCCAGGGTAGGCCCAGCGAGGAATGAGCGAGCGGAGTGTCGGGCGCTGTAAGCCGAAGTGTCCCATAAGGTCGGCTAGGTCCTTGCAGGCGCCCGGATCGGGTCGTCCCAGGTGACGAAAGGTGTCCGCAATCATGGACAGGTAACCGCGTACCGTGATGGGGGCTAGGCCTTGGTCTCGGAAGAGCCAGAGAAAGAAGTCCGCCAGCTGAGGATGAGTCAGATCCGTGGGCGTAAGGCCGTGATCGTTGCACCAGGAACAGAGGACTCGCCACTGTCCCTTGTAGACTCGAAGGGTCGATGGTCTACGGGCCGCAGCGATCGGCTCCATTGCTGCACCCGAGTAGCCTCTAGCTCCGAGGGCTTGCCGCACCACCTCCAGGCGTGAAGGAGGAGTCGCTCCGGGCAGGGGTGGAACAGCGGCTGGCGCGGTTGCTTGAGCATGGTCCGCGCTCTTTTTTTCTGGGTGGGCAGCTGCACGGGCGGGTCCGTGGCGAGGCTGAGCAGGTCGGTGGTCCAGGAGCGTTTCCAGGCGAACGGCGCGACCAACAGGAGGATCGCTGAACAGCCCCGCAGTTTGAGGAGGACTTTGGGAACGAGGACGGTAGGGGGGTAGGCATAGGCCACAAGGCCGTCCCAGGGAATGGAGAGCGCATCGACAGCCCAGGCAAGGGGGTCGAGAATCGGGGAGACGAAGAGGGGAAGCTGATGGTTCCACCTCGTGGCAAACAAGTCGACCTGGGGAGTCTCCCTTTCTTAGCGGGCGCAGATTATCCGAAAGATGTCCTGTCGCAGGGTCCATTCCGTGTGTAGGAGCTGGCCGCGGCGAGACAGAGAGTCGGCCAAGACATTCAGGCATCCGGGAACGTGCCGGGCTCGAAGGATAATGCCCCGGTCCTCGCACCAACGCATCATCCTGTAGAGGAGCATACACAGGTCGGGGGAGTGTGTGCCCCCTTGCTTCTGGATGTAAGCGACCACCGTCGTGTTGTCCGAAAGCACGAGAAGTTCCTGGTGTCGGAGGAGGTCCTCCCAGACCTGAAGGGCTTGCCAGATGGCCTGCATCTCCAGCCAGTTGATGTGGGTGTGCGCCAAGTCTGAGGGCCAGAGGCCCGAGGTCGCGAGGAACTGCGGCAGGAGATGGACCCCCCCATCCAGAAAGGCTGGCATCGACGCAAAGAGAGATCTGCGGAGGGAGAGAGGCCAGGGGAACTCCCGACGCTAGCCACGTAGGGTCGGTCCACCGACGAAGGTGCGGATGGAGCATCTGGGACACTGGGACCGCGGTCGTCAAGTCTCCGGAAGACGGACGCCAATGGGGAAGAAGATGCAGTTGAATCGGCCGGGAGTAGAGACGCCCTAGTGGGATAAGATCCGCTGCGGCGTTCATCAAACCCAGCAACTGAAGACAGACTCTGGCGGGGGCTGCATTCTCCCGAGCTAACTGGTCGGCTAGATCCGCAATCTTCTTGATCCGGGGCGCCGGAAGGCGAACCGAGTTGAGGTCGGTAGCAAATTCCATACCCAGGTGCACAAACCGGCGGGAGGGAGAGAGATCCGACTTGCCGTCGTTTACTAGGAAGCCCAGGTGTGCCAGGAGGTGCAGGAGAGCATCTCTGTCCGTGGCTAGCGCAGTCTCCGACTGGTTGCGCAAAAGGAGGTCGTCCAGGTAGTTCGACGTCGGACTGGAGGAGGACTGTCGGGCTAAGGCGACTACGGCGTCCATCAGCCGAGTGAAGACCCAGGGGCTGAGGTTGAGTCCGAAAGGCAGTGCCCGGAACTGGTAAACGACGCCGTCGATCGCAAACCTGAGAAACTTCCTGGAGGCCTGGTGCATCGGGACATGCAGGTACGCATCGGAGAGGTCGAGAGGCTGGACCGCGGCTTTCAGGGCTCTGGCAGTCTCCATCCGAAAGGAGGGGCCGAAATGAACTTGTTCAGCGCCGCAAGATCGATGACCGGACGCCATCTCCCTCCAGGCTTCGGCACGACGAAAGGCGGCCGTAGAAGGCCTGAGAGTCGGGGACTCTGACAACCTCTGTGGCGGCTTTCCTCAGCAGGGAGGCTAACTCTTCCCTCAAGCGGCGGCCCTCAGCGGGTCGCTGGGAATCTCGGTCCAGAGAGGGGCACGACGTAAGGGCGGCGGGCTTCGGAAGACGATCCGCAGACCCGTAGAGACGGTGTCGCAATCCAGGGGTCGTCGCCAAAGAGCGTGAGCCAATTTCCGCGAGAATCGGCTAGCCGCCCGCCAACCGGAGACCCCGAGGCTCTCACAGCGGACCAGGTGTCGCCGAACAGCAAGGGCCCACCCAAGGGGGCACGGCGAAGTTGCGCTCGCAGGACCGGCGGCAACGTACTGCAGGCGAGGAGCAGGGCATCTCGACGCATGAGGTCACAGTGGCCGACGCAGCCATCGCGTTGATAGGCGGCGCGGTTGGCGGTCTCCGCGAGGACCAGCAGGTCTCCTAGGAGGGGAGAGACGGAAGGATGCCAGGGTTCCTCCACCCGACGGACCAAGGCTTGAGTGAGGAGCTCCAAGACCCCCGAGCAGGCTAAGGTGTTTCGGACCAAGGACGCTGTCCTGTCCAGGCCCCGTGGCAGGGACCGCCGCAGCAGACTCGGGCCGCCGGCTAGCGACACAGCCGACGGGTCCAGCGTAGGCAGAGTGATGGAGAAGGCCTGTGAATGGCCAGCATACCAGTCCCGCCGAAACGACATGTCCAAATCCGCGGGCCAGCGACGGTCGGAGAAGAAGAACGGCTCCTGGGACGTGGCCAGCTGCAGGTGCGATGAAAGGACGTCTCGAAGGTCCTTAAAGCCGGGCGGCTGGAGAAGCAACTTAAACTTCATGACCTGCCTCTCCGCGTCAACGAAGGCAGCGACCTTCCTCTTCAAAGGCGGGGAAGCTGGGCAGGCGTCCGCCGGCAGCGTCACGGCCACGATCCTGGCGGCTTCATCCAGAGCTAAGAGCGTCTCTGACCGGGAAGAAGACGGGAGCGCCGAGGGGGAAGCATCCTCGAGGGCCGCGGGCGAGGTCGAGCGAACTTCCTCGTTCAACAGGGCCGAGATGGAGTCTCCAGGCAGCAGGCTGAGCGCGTCGTCCTCTAGGGGGCGTCGAGAAGGCACCGGAACCACCACTGACCGCAGCGAGGTCAAAGGAGAACGCTGAACCTCCGGCGTAGACAGGGGACGCGAGGGCAGCGGGGAGTGCGGCGGTAATCGAGGAGGCGACCGGGAGCGGGACCGAGGACGAGACCTCTCCAAAACGCGGAAGCGAGGACTGGAAGGCGCCCGGCGAGCACGCGGCGAGGAGTCCCGACAACACGAGGAGGGTCGACGAGGGCGGGGACGCAATGAAGGCGACGCCCGGCGCGGCGCGGAGCGCGAAGGCGCGCGCGGGGAAGCAGGGCGGCGAGGATCCCGCTCACGGCGCTCGCGAGGCGAGCGAGAGCGTCGGTGTCTGGAGGAGGAACGGTGAGGATCAGGGTCGCGGCTGCGTCGCGAAGGACAGCGCTGACGTCTCTCCGGGCCATACTCTGGAAGTAGGCCACTATGCCGGCAAGGCGATCCTCCAGAAGGATCAGCAGGCTTGTTGCGGGGAGAGTGGTGAGGACGACTCATCAACGAAGGACGGCTCACGGCCGAGTGCTGCTGGCCACTCTCAGTGAGACGGGCGCTAAGCCGGCAAACAGACCCTCCGGAAGGGTCAGCGGGCGTGGCAGCAGTGGCGGTCCTGTGGTCAGACAAAGAACGCGAACCCCGACGAGATGACCGTTCCGTGCGGGAGAGGCAAGAGGAAACAGCAAGGGCGGCCAACGTCTCAACGGGCGCCGGACGCTCGTTAGCCGGGCGGGAACGCTCTCGGCGGTAGAAGGACCAAAGGTCCGCCCACAGAATCTCAGGCCAGGCCGCACAAACGTTACACCTGCGGCCCGAGGAACAACCTGAACACGGTAGGCAGACCGAGTGGGTGTCCGTCGGCCACTTAAAGCAGACCTGTTTACCCCCTGGGTGCAGTCAGTGTACTTTCAACTGCCTAATAGTGTGTATTTATTCACAAGCCAGGGAGTTGTCAGTTTCTCCAAAAAGTGTAGCTTGTGTATACACGTGTTTTATGTATGTGTACCCCAAAGCAAAATTGTGTACTTTAATACACCAAATGTGAATGGTAAACAGGTCTGTTAAAGTCACCGCACCGGGAGCACAAAGCATAAAGGCTAAGCGCAAGCGGGCTCCCGGTGAAGCGTAACGGGGAACTCTCGGAGGGCTAAAGGGCCTTTAAACGGGCTAACACACAAGGAGCCCAAGGCCCACGTGCTAAACGGGCGTGAAACGGTAAAAAACCGACCGTGAGCTAATCAGGCACTACGCACTGAAAGAAAGAAAGCAGGGAAGCACCCAACAGTCAGCCGGCTCTCAGCCCGAGGGCCGGCCGAGGGAACTACCGCTACCTTACCTCTGCAACGAAGGGAAGGGGGAAGGATAGGCAAACCGCCGTCCACCGACAGCAGAAGAATCCCCGCAAGCAGCCTCAACGAAGCAGGAAGAGAAGGCAGGGTAGACGGCAGGGTAGAAGAGGGCGCAGAGCACACGAAGTCGGCAACGGGCGTCGGTAGGCAGAAGACCGGTCGAGGCCGCAAGAGCGCAGGCCAGCCACGTCTTCTCATCACGAGCGAAGTAGCAAGACTGGACGGTCTCGTGACCTGATCTGGTAAGGCGGGTATGGGGAGATAACTCTCGGCCCCTCTGGGGGGTTCCCCGAGTGCCTCTCGGGTTGTGTGGGCACACAACGGGCAAGTAGGCTAAAATTGAGCCTAGAAGTAGACATTCCCATGTAGTTATGTCATCGGTAATGTTTTTGAAGAAACAAAAGCCAATGTGAACATCATGCACTGGAATGCCGAAGGGGTTACCAACAAGAAAACAGAACTAGAGCACTTTCTGCATGAAAACAGCATAAACATCTGCTGTATACAAGAGACACACCTGCAAGAAGGGAAACCATTTAAGGTCAGAGGATATCAGGTCTTCCGAAGTGATCGCCAAGGGAGGAAGAAAGGGGGGGGGGGGGGGGGGGGGGTTATGACCCTAGTTAGAAACAACCTGAATGCCAGCGAAACCAGGAGATTCATGGAAGAGGCAGAATACATCCTGGTCAAGGTAACCACCAGTGACAGCACCCTTGACCTTGTCAACTACTACTGCCCTAATGATAAGTTGCTGTCCCTCGACACTATCCAGGTCCCGGACAGTGGATTCCTCATCACTGGTGACTTCAACAGCCAGTCCCAGAGTTGGGGATATGACACACTGGACAAGAGAGGAGAAGACATTGAGGAGTGGCAAGATGAAAACCACCTGATACTTGCCAATGACCCTGAGGACCAACCTACCTTCTACTCTCGCCGCTGGCACACCACCACTACACCGGACATGGCGCTTTGCACTGAAGATGTTCATAAGCGCCTCAGCGGAACAGTAGGACCACAGCTAGGAGGAAGTGACCACCGCCCTATCCTCCTAACCCTAAAAGGATGCACAGCATCTAGCTCGCCACACCGGCCAAGATGGAACTACCGAAAGGCAGACTGGCGCTTGTTCAGTATCCGAACAAATGAGCTAATGCAAGACCTCACTGTTTCTGGAAGGAACATCAACAATGTGGTCAGAGAGTTTAATGACATTATCAGTAAGGCAGCCAAGGAATCCATACCTCGAGGGGTCCGGAAAAACTACACCCCATACTGGACCGCAGATCTTCAGAAAGCACATGACAACCTCACTAGGGCCAGAGAAGACGCTGAAACCAACCCCAGCCAAGAAAACAACATCAAGCTACAACACAGTAAGGCCCAGTATCTGAAGATGAAGTTGGAGTGCACAAGAAGAAGTTGGAGAGAGAAGACTGCAAGACTAAACATGGACAGGGACACCACGAAGTTGTGGAGACTGACCAAGGCGTTGAACGATGAGGGCACCAGGGAACAGAAGATCACCTTGGAAGAAGAAGGGAAAGCACTGACTGGTAGGAAAGCTGCAAACATGTTTGCACAGATCTATGCGAAAGAAAGTGACATCACTGTCCCGCGAATGCTTACGAAAAAAATCAGACAGGAAGAAAGAGAGAGAACAAGAGATGCGAACATCCATGATGCAATGAAGAAGGACATCACCCTTCCAGAACTGAAGATGGCCATCAAACAGCTGAAGAAGAAAAAATCTCCAAGTCCAGACAGCATCTCAAACGAGATGTTACAACACCTTGGCAACACTGCCTTAATGAAGCTACTGGACATCTTTAACCACAGCTGGAGAGGAGGACAGGTACCCCAGTGCTGGAAGGAAGCCAGGATGATCCCAATTTTGAAGAAAGGGAAGAATAAATCCAAAGCCCTGAGTTATCGCCCCATCAGCCTGACAAGTTGTGTGTGCAAGACCATAGAGTGCATCATCAACAAGCGCCTGCAGTGGTACCTGGACTCCGAGAGCATTATCGTGCCAGAGCAAGCCGGCTTTAGAAGCTACAAGAGTACAGAAGACCAGACAACACACCTTGCACAGGTCATAGAAGATGCCTTTCAAGATCAGAAGGTGACATTAGCTGCCTTCATTGACCTACAGAAGGCTTTCGACAAGGTGTGGAAGGATGGTCTCCTTGTGAAACTCCTTCGCAGTGACATCCAAGGGAATATGTACCGGTGGACCAAGTCATACCTGCACAATCGCAGAGCCCGTGTGACAGTGGATGGGTACTGTGGCCAAAAAGTGCTGTTGCGTCAGGGGGTGCCACAGGGGGGAGTCCTGTCACCGACCCTGTTCATACTTCTCATCAACGACCTTGTGCCAGAGCTACCAAAAGGAGTACACGCAGCCCTGTACACAGACCACCTGGTACTCTGGTGCACAGAAGAGTATGCAACAACTGCTACATACAGGATGCAGCTAGCCCTGGACAGGCTGACAGACTGGACCAACAACTGGTGTGTGACCATCAACACAGAAAAATCATCAGCCACACTCTTCTCTCTCTCCAACAAGGCAAAGGCTGGCAACCTAACACTGGGCAACACCCCGCTGCAGTATGAAGACCAACAGACATACCTGGGAGTCACCCTTGACAAGAGGCTGACGTGGAAGCCGCACATTTGGAATGCAGAAGCGAAAGCTAGAAGAAAGCTGCACATCATGAGAAAACTGGTTGGAACACAATGGGGAGCCAATGAAAAGATCCTCAAAAATGTATATCAAGGCACAGTGAGACCACACCTTGAGTACGGATCTAATGCATGGTTGACAGCAGCCCAGTCACACCAGCAGACCATTGACAGAGTTCAGAACCAGGCACTGCGTATCATCACCGGCGCAATGAGATCCACACCAATTGAAAAGATGGAAGAGACAACAGGCATCCCACCCCTGCGCATGAGAAGAGATTGCAAAGCCTTGATACAGTCCACAAAGATCAAGTCTTCCAAAGACCATCCTATGAACGCTAGGATGAAACAACCAACCTCAGGGAGACTGAAAAGATCAAACTTTGTGAAGGAGACGAGAGCACTGCAGAGAAAACACCAGGCAAAGCTGCCTGCGCAGGTAGAGGCTCTGAATCCTGCTAGCGACCTTCCACCTTGGGAAAGTAAGCCAGAAAACATCACCATCTCTTCCACAGTACCCTACATCACCACCAGAGATGAGCACAGCACTGTGAGCAAGAAAGCCCTGACACTGGCCATGCTCGAAGAAAAGTATCCCCAGGAAGCATGGATACGGGCATACACCGATGGATCAGCCACAGATGCAGTTCAGGATGGAGGGGCTGGGGTGTACATTCAGTACCCAAACGGAAAATGGCAGGCAGAGGCAGTACCAACAGGCTTTCACTGCACAAATTACAGAGCTGAGGTGGAAGCCCTGGTCCACGCAGCTAACACCCTTAGTGGCACTGCAGACCCTGATGCCCAGATTGTCTTCCTTACTGATGCCATGTCTGTCCTTGAGGCAGCAACAGCAAGCAAACTGCCACGTCTACAAGAGGCACTGCAAAACATCAAGTGCACCAGACTGGTGCTGCAGTGGATCCCTTCACACTGTGGCATCTACGGCAATGAAGAAGCTGACAGAATGGCAAAAGCGGGCGCAGAGAAAGAACAAGATGAAAATGGAGTCAGCTTCACAGAGATGAAGACCATCATTAAGTCTATGTACAGACCACCACAACGGCCCATAGACAGTTACCATCAGCTGTCCAGACAAGAGCAGGTGACCATCTTTTGTCTGAGGACCGGGCACAACCAACTCAATTTCCACCTGCACAGACGCTTCCACCTCGTGCCATCTCCCCTGTGCCCTTGTGGAGAAGCAGAGCAGACCACAGAGCACATCCTCCAGGACTGTGGGAACCACCAGCCGCTGAGGGAGGAGATATGGCCGAAGCCCGCCACTCTACAAGAGAAACTGTACGGGCCTGTGAAGGCGCTACAGAAGACCACAGATTTCATTTTGAGAGCCAAACTCCAAGTGTGACGGCGTTTGAGAAGAAGAAGAAGACCACTGGCTGCGCCCTGCCTGCACCAGCGCGCTCTCATCCACTGCCAGGCACAACAGGCCGTTGGCAGTGAATTCATCTACTCTGGTCAGGCGCCGAAGAATGCCAGAACTCCCCAAGCTGACTCCAAGCAGCCACGCTAACCGCCTCCGCTAGGTCCCGAAGCTGTCGGCTGAGGAGAAGACTTGTAGAGCTTGGTCGCCGTGGAGCAAAGACCAAGCCAATGCGATGCCGGAGGGCAGCATTCCGCCAGGGGAAGGTTGCGAAGAGACGAGACGTCTCGTCCCAGCAGGTGCGTAAACTGAACTACATCTGCTAACACGATGGAGAGCGATGTCGGCCCACGTAGTGATGTCAGTCGGACCAGTCCTCACCCCGCGCTGACACCTAGACCTACGAAGGTAGACTGCTTACTTCCTAGCCATCTGCCGCACGCCGGGAAAAGGCTGCCACTTCGTTCCCGGGACCGCACCGTCGGTGTCACAGAACCGTCGCCTCCGTCCCTCGGCTGCCAGACGACTACTGCCAATCCAGTCCGACGGACTGCGCAGAATGCCGGCACGTCCTGCGTCAGTGTCCCAGGAAGACTGCTACGTCCAGTGCTGTCAACAGCGCGACACCATCTGTGCCACCGGTCCTCGTTAGCCTCCTTGACGGTCTGCCAGGTGGGGCCAAGGGAGTTCTCCACCGAGCGGGGCCCTGCGTAGTTGGTTTCTCAACTCGGTCAGCAGCGAGCAAGCGTGCCGGAAGGTACCTCGACACAGCAGATCGCAGATGGCCGTCGCAGTCAAGGCGGTGACAGCGGTGTAGTAAGGGGTCCGGTTACCGGAACAGCCAAGGCGAGGATGTCGGCTAAGCGGAGAGAAGAAGGGTTCCATGCCTCCTCAACGCAGCGGAAGATGTCCTGCGCCACCAGGTCCAGGAGCCCCGCACAGGCCGGGGAATCGCGGAAGAGGGAAGCGGTCGCGCAAGACCAGGAGTAGAAACACGACGTCGAAGAGAGCCAGCACAGGACAGCGCCGGGGGGTCCACCACCAGGAGTGGGCAGGCGCAGCTCTGCAAAGTTCCGCGTACCTCCTCCACCGGAAGGCCATGGACAGGTCCGCCGGCCACCTGTTGTCAGCGAAGAAAACCTGTGTCTCCCAAGGCACCCTGAAGCGGGCGAGAGGAGAAGGCATCACGTAGGTCCCGGCACCCGGTCGGTTGAGGAAGAGACTTGAAACGCTTGGGCAGTCACTCGGAGTTCATGAAGGCCGAAGCTCTCTTCTTGGCAGGGGAGAAGGCGGGCAGTCTTCCTCGGGAAGACAACCGCGATGAAGGGGGCCGCTACGTCGAAGGACCGAAGAGTCTCCATCCTAGGCCGAAAGAAGCTGGCAGCGACGCCATCACATCTTGAGACTGCAAGCGTAGCCGAATGGAGGCACCGTCATCGCCCAGCCACGCCGAAACGAAGTCTTCTGGTGCCAAGCTGAAAGAGTCGTCCATCACGCACACAGGAGGAAGAGGCGTATAACTGCTCCGAACAACCGGTGAACGCCGAGAGGCGGCGGTCCGACCAGAAGCTGAAACAGCCCTAGGCGGGGATCGTCTTCCTCTGTGGCCATGCCGCAAGCAGAGACGAGCCGGGGTCCTGTAAGAAGAAGCCGAACTGCCAGGGGCCGAGGGGAGCGGCTGCGGCGTGGAGAATGGAAGGTCTCTAACGGGCGTCTCGGTGCGTAATGGCATTTCGTCGAAACAGCACGGCCGAGGGGAGGGGGTGGGGGAACGTAACTTGGCTCCCGTCTACCGTGACGAAGGCCTAGCGTGACTGCTGTCGCACGAAGTCCGGGAGGAAGAGCATCGTCTCGGAGGCTGGTCCCACGAACTCGAATGGCGAAGAGGAGTCTTAGGGGCGCCGGTCTTCCCATCGCTTAGCGAACCAACGGCACTGGGACGTCGTCGCATGTTCCTCTCGCGCACTTCTGGAGACAGGCGACCTGTCTGATCGTGGCTGAGGGCGGGAAATGGGGTCCCGTCGTGGGGTCGTCTCTCGCCTCTCAGCACTGTGTCTGGAGCGGGCTCTCATCTCCACGATCGGGCGCGAGGGCGCGTCCACCATCACTGACCTGGGATCTTTGCGTGGGACGTGCAGCAGCCCTGTGGTACTAGCGGTCCCTGCATGCAGCGGGTTCGTGCCTGTCTAACGCGTGCGGGAGCTGGCGCCGACGCCTGTAGGGAGCTTGCCTGGGCGTGGGCGCCCATAATAACAGTAATAATAATAATGTATATTTTAAAACGCCTAGCTTGAAAGAAAGGTTCTAGGCGCCGTACAATGACATACTAACATACACAAATCTTGCACCCTACAGCACAATATATGCTCTCGCATACACACTCATCACTGACCTGCGACCGAGAAGCCGAGCGGTCGTCTCTAGGGGCAGGATCCCGCCGTGAGTGAGTCTGCCTCGTGCCTCTCCGTCCGAAGCCCCCGAGCATGACACCTTCTGTCTGTCAGGTCTGCAATGCGCCTTCTGGCCTGGGGCGAGAAGCGTCGTATGTTCGGGTGCCGACATCTGCCCGGCAGTAGTAGGATAGGTCTTTTCGTCACGGTAAGGGGAAGTTCGTCACCCCCTCCGCGGAATTTGTGCGCATTGGTATCTGTCCTGTTCGTCACGGTAAGGGGAACCTTACTTGGGCCCTCTGTGGAATTTGCGCCTTGTTAGTCCTACCGGCCCGGGCCGTCACGGTCCAACTGTATTGGGTCCAACCGTGGCCTCTGGGCAGGAACTGGCGGTCGCTCCCTGATAGGTGTCGAGCGTTCACGGCAGTAGAATCCCCACAGCTGGGACCATGTATCTTCCAGGCGGAGGGCGCCAACAGTGTAGGTGTGCGCCGACTCACACCCCAGCTCGTCACAGGGTCCCTGAACAACGCCACAATGCGTGCAGGTACGAACCTGGTAACTGCAACATAGAGGCCAAAATGAAGAACAAGCGAGCGCGGCCGCTGAGGCCGCGCACCAAAAATTCCGCGCGCGAGGGTGAAAGCGAAATCAAACGAGTGGACAGCGCGTGCCGATGCTCGGCGCTCTTCCCTTACCCTGAGCGCCGGTCGAGGGCATTCACCGAGATATTACCTGGCCATGAAGCAAACCCACGCCTGTGAAGCGACGTCCTGAGGCCCACCGGACCCATAGACACGACCCGGGTCCAAATCGTCACAGGCACGCCAGGCAAGGCACGTTGTGGTCCACACCGTGCTAGCTACAAGTTGAGAGCACAACAGAGTGTCAAGTCACGAGACGACCGGTCACAATCCTCGTGAGCACCAAGTCAAGTTCAAAACAGTCTCAGACATAAACACTCGAGTAAGCTCCAAGCCAGCACAACCGAATGAACCAGAACAGTAAGGTAAAATCGCAAGATGACCGGTCACAAAACCATAGGAATCGAAGAGCGACGCAAAGACACAACCGTCTACAGGCTAGCTAAGAACTAAACTGAGGTATGCCGAGTAGTCTCGTTCCGGGTGGGACTAAGGGGAGGCTACTCGGGTTATGGCCTGGTCTATGGCGCCCCTCTCCTGCCAACACTCCCTTATACGGACACAACCAAATTTTGGCTAAAATTAGGCTAGCTAGGTAACATTCCTATAAGTAATACCATCGGTAATGTGTTTTGAGAAAACAAAATTCCCTGTCTTTGGTGTTTGACCCAGGCAAATGAACCCTGGGGCTTTTAGTAGTGTTTTTCTGCAGAAATCACCCTGGAAAGAAAGGCACTAAAAACGACCACAGGGTAAGCTAAAATTCTTACCTTTATCAACCTGTCTAAAAGCTCTGCTCCATTTTTCACATTTTGATCTGGATGTGCGGCAAGCTGCAACACACAAGTATACACTGCAACTCACTCAGATCATGTGGCAACCAATGGGCTATTCACCTAGACTACAAATACATGATATTTCAGCTTTGTACCTAGAAAGACATGAAAGCAATTACTCACAACAAGTGAACAATCATGATGAATCCATCTCCAACAACTGTACATTGTTGTAAGTGCGGCTCACATCCTTGGCTTGGTTGGCAAAAGCTGACTATAATTCACAAGGGATGTACAGCACTGAATGCAGCAATACACCCACATGCATCACACTCAAATAATGAAAGATGTACCTTGCTAAGTCCATCAGCAATACATGCACGTGCATTCACACTCAAATAATGAAATCCCTACCTCGCTAAGTACATCAGCAATACATGCACACGCATCACACTCAAATAATAAAAGCTGTACCTTGCTAAGTCCATCAAAAATGTCATTGAAGAAAGGCAGGACAGCCCCCCTGGCCACCTTGACAATGTTGTAGAGGGCTTCACAGGCGTAGTACTGCACGCGACTGTCCACATCGTGGAAACAGGAAATCACAGGCAGTACAAGCTCATTTATGTAGGTGCAAGATTCCTGCAATGACACACATTTTAATTTAACCCTCTTGTACAATGTTGTCGCTGGTGCTGTTTACAGGACTGGTCGTTGCAAGCAGAAAGTGGTTTTAAAAAAAGAATGTGGGTTAAATATAAATTGAACTAATACTAAGTGAACCAATCTTATCTTACTTACAAAAATGTGTGTGGAATAACCCATTACATCCTGAGGCTGAATTTTTTTTTTTTAAATGCTGACTGACTTATGAAGCGAGCTATTGTATTACAGATTAGGAGATAGATCCACCAGTTTAGTTCAAGGGTGGTGCCAGAAATCCTTGGCGCCTCAGGCACCAAGCTATTCTGGCACTACCCTTGAACTATCAAAGCCAAATTTATTTCAAGCAATTGCGTATCAGGATGAAAAGGGTTAAGTCAATTAACTTATTTATAGTTATTAAGCCATGTTTTTACAAATACAGTTCCCACTGTAATTTCAGCACAAGAAGTAGAAGATCAATCTTTACGGTTGTATCCAATATTTGCCCATCTTGTTATTTGGTGTGCAGAAGGTAATGATTAAATTATAAGTACCTTTCCTAAGCCAATGGCAACTGCTGCCAGTCCAATCAGACCTCCTTTGCGAGTGTTTGGATTCTGAGAGTAGGCAAAATCCCCACCAAGTACTTTCAACGTCCTCTTTATTTGATCCAGCTGGTTTGTTGTCACAAAGTCCTTTACTAACCTGCAAAACAGACACACTCACACTGACTCACACTCACAGTTTGTTGTTAATGTGTTGCAATCTGAAAATTATTAATTACAACTATATGGCTTATCTCTGATGGTAATCTTTCAAGTTTCAGTGCAACTGTATTTTACTATTGGCATGTGTTAAAACAACTAAATTAAATCAAATGAGCTAATACGCCAAGCTCTAGCTCTGCCCCAACAATACAAAACATGCCCACCCCCTCAGTCTAAAGTGTATCCCCACAAAAGCTCACAGTCACAGGCATTGCACTTGCAGGTGCTAGGAATGAAGCAGAACACAAACCGTTCAATTTCAAGGGCTGCAGTTTTTCTCTTTTCGTAGAGTTTGTCATTTAGAGCACGCACGCATGCAGTACTAAGAGGAGCAAAATCTTTGTCACTCATTTTGCTCAACGCTAATTGTCAAGAATGATGAAGTGTAGTTCAACGTCGGCGTCGGAGTACTATACCGCCATCTTGACTTGTCACATGATTAAAAAATAATAAATCAAAATGATAGTATACAATTAAATTTGTATGTTACCTTGTCGAATATTTTAAAGCGTATAATTTAATTTAATTAATATTCTGCAAATATTTGCAATCTAGAGGCTAAATTTGTATTTTTTTTTATTTTTTAATGTTTTACGCGGGTCAAAAGCGGGAAAGCTTTCACCCAAATAAACCCAAATAGGTCAATATAGCATATGCGTGGTGGTGTGGCCCGTCTGTGTAGTTGTGACTGAGCATGTGTGTGTCAGTGTGTGTGTCAGTGAATGTGCGTGCTTGTGTTCGGACCGCGCCGTGGACTCGGACCACTGCCTGTGTACGGTGTCACGTAGACATGTGCCGTCCGGCATGTGCCGTAGACATGTGCCGTCAGGTCGGCCGTGCCGCCGGGGACGTTGTGCCATTTCCCCGGTGTAGTCTGTGACGGTGACGCCGGGTGTGTGTGTGTGTGTGTGTGTGTGTGTGTGTGTGTGCGCGCGCGCGCGCGCCGATATGCCAACTTGATCTCAGAGACTTCAGTTTACAGTCTTTAGTCAGGGTCACTGATTCATACCGCCGTCAGCAGTTTCCGGTCATACGCTAGGGTCCTGACGGTCACAGTGGTGCTTCACTGAGTTGAGATCGGCAAATGTTGGCGTGCGCGCTACCGGCATCTAGGTGACTCCTATCTTATGAATTGCGGGGCCGCTACTGATGCGGTAGCGCGGCGCACGCGACGGCGGGCGCAGCACATTTGCATCTATGTTTCACAAACTGAGGCACCACTGAAAGGCCGTCAGACCGGAGGCACACACACTTGCACACATAACACACCGGCACACACTCACACACACACACACACACACACACACACACACACACACACACCCGCATACCATGCACACCGCACCCGCACACACACACTGGCGGCACCCGCACTACACACACTCAGTGACACCGGTACCCCGGCGTACGGGGGGCACCGGCCACACTGACACTGACACCGCGGCCGCACACATGGCGCGCACACACACACACACACACACACACACACACACACACACACACACCGGCACACACCACACACACACACCGGCACACACATACACACACACACACACTACACACACACACACTCACTGACACACACACACACAAACTGACACACAAATGCGCCTGTGCCGTGCGCGCACATTCGGCACCTACACTCACACACGAACACTGCATGAATAACCGGCCGTGTGACATGACTGAATGACTCTGCATACACACTGACGGGCACCTAAACACACACAACTGACGCCAGGCCCACACACAACGTCTCACACACCCACACGGCCCACATACACACACACCGGCACACACACACACACACACACACACCGGCACACACACACATACACACACGTGGCACACACACACACACACACACACACACACACACACACACACACACACACACGTACAGGCACGGCACACTCCACGCACAAAAACACACACACGCGGCACACACACACAGCCACACACACACACACGCATGCGTGCGCGCACACACACACACACATTGACACACGCACATGGCCGACACTGAGACTGCTCACCAGACGCACGCACATGACAGTATCATTTAGATTCATTTGGGTATCATTCGTGTTTATTTGGTATTATTTGGGTTCATTTAGGTAAAAACGGACCTGGTTGAGACGTTGATCTTTAACGAGGACTTTTCAATTTTGGACTGTGGATCTTAGACATTTTCATTGTGTATCATTCACTAATAATTCAGTAATGTATGATGACATATTCAAAGCCGGCAGATACATTGTGAGAGCCACTCTTTCTTACACTATTCAGGTTAAAGTCCAAAATCTTATCCTAACATTTGCAGCTAAAAAAGCGTCTGCATGACTTCCGCTTAGCCCTGCCGAAGCTCATCGTTTTTGAGCTGCCACTGCCAGCATGTCATAACTGTCTGGTTCCTCCTTGGATTGAAATGGATAATTCTGACGAACGATCGCGAGACAGAAATGCCGAGGGTGAGATTCAACGAGAGCTTTCCGAATCTGATTCTGCCTCTTGCAACAGCATCAGTAATCCGTACTACGATGGCCCAGGCAAATCAGACGGAGATGTCACAGATGTGGAGTCTGCAGAGGTTTCGGTTCAAACCCCTGATGGCCAAGGTACCTCACGTGCAGTTTACAGGCCGCCCATCAAAAACAACGAGATGGTTGTGATCTCTTTGGATCTTACCTACCTGAAAACGTGCATAGGATTTCTGCGCTTCATACAACTTGTAAGTGCAGGTTTCACTTGTGACAATTAGGAGACGGACTTGACAAGCCCAAAAATACCATTGAATATAGACCTGTACGGACAGAGTTTATGACCAATACATCATTGCAGTTAATAAACCTATTTCTCAACATAGTTAACCCATTTAACCCCATGGCAGCATTTCCAGAATTTGGAGGTGTTACCTGATGACTCCGGCTTTACCAGTTGCAGGAAATAAATCAACCATGTTAATTCAAGAGTAGTGCCAGATTAGCTTGGCATCTTCAGGCGCCAAGCTAATCTGGCACTACCTTTGAATTATCATGGTCTGACTATTTACTGCTGTAGGGCATCAGGGCTAAATGGGTTAATTTAATTGGCACGCTCAAGTATGCTATGTTATAGTACACAAGCAGATTAATTGAACTGGTGAAATTCCTTTTGCCAGCATAGTAGTACAGCTCTGACTTTTTGATACATTGTGTTCGCTGGGGTCCTTAAAACTGGGACCCCTTATATTCTTTAGTGATATACTAAGATTCACAGTTTTTTGTTTGTTTGTTTGTTTTGATTTGTTGGTTGTTGCTGTTTTTTTGTTTGTTTTCTTTTTTTTTTCTTTTTTTCTTTTTTTTTTGGGGTGGGGGATGGGGGGGGGGGGGGGGGGGGGGTTCTATGAGTCAGATAGAAGAAATAAAAAGGAGCTGCTACTAACGCATGCAGCATGGCGATTTTGAGCCTATCTGTCTCTAGTGTACCATGGAAAGCTGTTGACTGGAGTGACAGTAATCATTGTATCTGTGTCACAGCCCTTTGTGCATGTGTGCTTTGCATGTGGAGGAGGTCCTTGAGAGTTCACTGTTAATGTAGACTCACCTAAATATTAATAATAAATAATAATTATGGTATTTATAATGTGCTTATCTTATCATCTTGGCTTGACTTCGCGAACGAAGATTCTATAGGGCTTGCCCACGTCGTCTGCAGGCATTTTTCGTGGCTGCGGAGGCCATCCGGGACAGGGCAGGGTTCGACCGCAGTGGCTGCAGGAGGAAGGTCTGGTCAGGGTTCTTGATGTTACGGACAAGCTGTCTGTTTTTCTACTTCTGTAAGCCGCTTGTCCTTTAAGGTTAGCTTCTGCGATAGAGTCCTCAAAGGAGACTGGGGCTGCCTCTCATGTGAAATGGTGGAGCGGCCATGGTGTCACGGTCCGCGGCAAGGCGATAAAGACCACTGGTGGTGGTCGATTTGGCACGGCACTAAGTGACTTTCTTGAGACCGTCTTATGTCTTCTCTTCGTTTGGTGCCCCTCTGTCTCGGTGTTCCAAGTGGCGAGCTCGGACCGAACAGAGTGATCTTGGAGTAGGCGATGATCCTCCATCACTGGAGACGTTGCCCCGCCCAGCGAAGCTGGGTCCGCTGCCAGCAAAGTCCTCGAGGCGCACAGTTTCCGCCTGTTTCAAGGTCCTCGACGATGGTGGACATTAGTCACTCCAGTGAAATGCATCAAGGATGGGTACGCAGGGCAGCGCTGGTGAAAGCGGTGTCGGAGGAGTCGTACGTGGGCTGCGGGTATGTGAGGGCCCAGGACCTCGGAACCGTTACAGCAGGGCGTGGTCGAGGACGGACAGCTTCTGTACACGCTGATCTTGGATGCCTTTTTTCAGCTGTTGATGTGTGCCACAACCCGCTTGAATAGTCGGCCCGGAAAGCTACTGTACGCTTTTGCCAGCCTGTTGTCCAGCTTCCTCTGTCCAGCTTGGCGTCTCTGACGTTGCTGATTGCAGCCAAGGTAGGTATAACTGGTTGTACAGGGTTCGGACTCGCCGCGGGATGGGTGATGTGGGGCGAGGGCCGAATGCTCTTCCTTGGGTTGCCGGCTGATGAAGGGACCTCTGTCTTTTTACAGGACTGACCTCCAAGTCCATAAGAGACTGGGGCGGCATCTGCCGAAGCAAGGTACGTAATGCGCTTGCTAAGGCTCTCTCCTGTGTTGTGCACAACGAGGGGCAGCGTCATCAGCAAAGAGCAAGCTCACGAATCAGTTGGTCTAGGGTTTTTCGTGTGGGCCTGCAGTCGTTCTTCCTGCAGTCGTCTGAGGTTGAACCAGGCTGCCATCGAGACGATACCTGATGTACACTGCGTCGTCATCGTCGAGGTCCACTGTGGCCGTGCCTTCACAATCATGCTGCAAGGAAGATGGATTTTGTAAGAGGGTCTTGGGTGCCCAGCACGCAGCCTTGCTTCACGGCCGTTTTGTCGCGAATGGGGAAATGGTTTCTGAGAGGGTCACTGTTTAGTCTGACCTGGCCCTTGTCTGGTCCTCGTGGAGGCTGGTACGATCACGTGTTGAGAGGGAAACTTTGGGGGGACTCAGGCCTGGAGTCGCTCCAGGTATCGGCTCAAATACCTTGCCTGCTCACAGTGTCAAAACGCCTTTTGTTAGGTCGACAAAAACGATTAACGATACAGCCCTCTTTGTTCTGCTCGCGGGCTCTTCTCCTGAAAGACTGTTTCTCAGCCCAACAAAAGACCCTATGTCTGGTGGTACTCCTTGGTGGCTCTGAAAGCCACTACTGGCCCTCTGGGAGGTGGTCTTGCAGCGAGATGGCAGAAGGTACCAGCCGATTCAAGGAGCAACCTTGCTGAGAATTTTCCCACGCAATGGACAGCAGGGTAATTCCACGATAATTAGAGCAGGCAGACTTCTCTCCTTTGTTCTTGTACAGGGTGATGATGACTGCATCACGGAGATCCTTTGGTAGTGTTCCTTTTTCCCAGCAGCAGAGAAAGAGGTCGTGGAGCTTGTTGTGCAGTGCTGGGCCTCCATGTTTCCAGATCTCTGGCGGGATTCCGTCAATGCCTGCTGCTTTGCCACTCTTGAGCTGGTGGATGGCTGTGAGGGTCTCTTCGGCGGTGGGCGGTTCGTCCAATTCAACCTTTAGTGGAAGGTGTGGGATTTGGAGGATGACTGTTTCTTGAACAGTGCGCTCAGCGCCGAAGAGGTCCTGAAAGTATTCCGACCAGCGGTTCAAGATGGAGGTATTATCTGTGAGGAGTGCCTGTCCATCAGCGCTTCGCAGGGGACTTTGTACCAGGTGCCTAGGGCCATACACTGCTTTCAGTGCTTCGTAGAAGCCCCTGTAGTCACCGTTGTCAGCGCAGAGCTGGGTCCTCTGTGCGAGTCTGGACCACCACTCGTTCTGGAGCTCTCTAAGCTTGAGCTGGAGACTGCTGCAGATGAGGCGGAAGGCAGACTTCTTCACAGGGCAGGAAGGCTGGGCTAGGTGGGCCTGGTGGGCGGCTCTTTTTTTTGCTAGAAGTTCCTGGATCTCTACGTCGTTTTCGTCAAACCAGTCTTTGTTCCTCTTTCTAGCAAAGCCCAAGACTTCCACAGAAGATTTTACAATAGCAGTTTTCAGCTTGATGTTGCCAGCCTTCAGCGTGACGACAAGAAAGCTGCCCTTCAGGCCGATTTACAGCGCATGCTCAAAGATACAGTTGATCCAGCAGACTCCTCCCCTGAAACACTCTGGGAACAACTGAAAACTGCTTATCTTATCATAATTATAACTCTAAGCACGCACTCACAACTCGCGCACGCTTTAGACAACGATTCACGTACCACAAATAGTGAAATACATTATGACAGTCTACTTAGGGTGGGGAGTGTGGTGGTATAGTGCTAGAACTGTTGAAAGAGGTGAGGGCGGACTGAAAGGAGGAGAGAGAGTGTTTCTGACGGAGAGAGAGTGGGAGAGTGTTCCAGGTGGATGGACCGTATACTGAGAAGGAGCGGGGGCCGAAAGTGCTGTCACCTGTCACATTGAGCCTCTTAACCACTGAAGTGGAATGTGGCAACAAACTTTCATATCAAATCTGCGCGTACTGCCCCTCACTACATGCATTTCCATATGTGTCCTTAAACTGGAGGAGGTTAATTGGTGTTTAGTGTAAACATGACCTGTGTGCGGGGTCGGGGGAAAGGTGTCAGGTTGGCGTTGGGCAGGTTGGCATTGGGCTGGTGACAAGATATCGTGGTTCACTGGCATCCATGGTTAGTATGATTATTGTGGGGATCCAAGTTCCCCCCTTCGCACCCCCACCAGTGACAGAAGGTGGAAACGGACAGGTTGCCATTTTTCCAGTGCAAAGTAAAATATAAATGAAAGTCAAACATGATGTGTTTTATATCCTATTTCAAGAAAACTGCATGTAAATATGCATACGTTAGTTGTACGCTTTTAAGTTAGTAAAAAGCTAATTAAAAAAAAAAATTCACATACTTGCCGCAGGCAGGTAAAGCCCTAAGTACTCGGACCCAACAAGCTTGATGTTATGCACATGTATATTTTTCAAAATTTCATAGAAAGTCCTTTCCTATTCTTATGCAACACTTATATGGAGTGTTTAGCGTCTATTTTACACAACTTTTATTGAAAAAAACAACACTTTTTGGAGTTTTTATTTGATCCCGAAAAAACGGTTGGTCGAGCGTGACGGGTCATGTCCAGAATACAGTGTGCATTCTGACTTATACACACACACCAAGCATGGCCTAGTTGTTGCAACGTTTTAATAAACCTCATTTGCATACATATTTCTGTTTAAAACATCTAGCCCTTGGGGTTTCTGTACGATTATTTTTTACTTTTTGTGGTAAGCTTTCGATTTCATGTCCGTTTATCACGTTCGACTATTTGCCGATTTTTATTTATGCGGAGTTCGTTTCGTACCTGCAACTTTCTTCGGAGATCATATTTGGTCACGTGATTAGCGGTTAGTGCTTTCATTCATTGGAAATGGCGCCACGACGCAGAGAAGGTAAGCGAAATTGTTTCATGTCCCATAACTTTTCATTTATCACGTACGACCTTACGTTGCTATTGTGTACATTTGTGTGGGTCCTGCTAAAACCCGGAATAACCTGTCCTAAGCTAAAATAACCATATCTATAACTATTATTGCGTACCTAAACACAAAATAATCATGTGTTAGAAGTTTGGTTTACATTAAAGTTGATTTAGTTGTACTAGTAAGCCGTTTTCCACTGCCGTTGACACGTCGATTACTTCCCTTGCTACAAGATCGCGCTGTCCGAAACCAGTCGAAATAACCTCTCCTAAGCCCAAATTACCCCAGAAACACATATTATTGAGTACGTATAGTAGTAATATTCATATATTTGAGGTTGTAGGTGCCGTAAAAGTTGTTTATTTAGCGTTAGAAAGCTTCGAAGGACTTGTTCTTTGAGCCTCTTGTTCTGTGCCTATCTTCGCCCTACGCGCATTCGCCCACACCGTTCGTCCCAATCACATTTCGTCCCATGACGTTTCATCCCCGATGCTGTTTAATGGAAGACATTACGCTATGAGCGGACCATGATAATCAGTTGACATTCAAAGAGAACATAACTGGAGCGTTTCTGAGCTCGAATATAAACATCTAGACCGAAAGAGTTGACTAACATATTCCTAAGGTACCACTGCGTGTATGACGAATGCCTAAAGCACCTAAACTATCGCTCTGACTACAACTTAAGTACACCTACAACTACACCCAAGTTACAGTCTCACTCTCAACTGTGTGTATAGTGCATGCCAGGGAAGGGGTGGGTGGGGTGGGGGGTGGGTGGGTGGGTGGGGGGGGGGTAGGCCTTGTGTCATTGACAAAAGATTTATTGAGATTTAACCTTTGAACGTGAAAGTCCTCTGGATTTAACACAGGTGGGTAGGCCAGCAACTCCACACTTAGTGAGGCTAAACATACTACTAATACTACTTTTCATAGATGACTGATCTTGCCTTTAAATTGTTTTACTTTTGAGAATATACCTGTCAGCCAGATTTGACTAGTATTTGTGAAGCAGTCAGATTTGCCAGCTATGTCGCGTTGAGATGTAGAAGAATTTTCGAGAAATGAGCAGTACTTTTGGTGTCAATTTGACTGTCCCACCAGCGCTCTGTTAGGATATTAAAATGGCTTTTTAATAAACCAAAATTTTACATATTCTGACCACCACCACTACCACAAGGAACACCAACAATAAAATAAAGAAAAATGAAAAAGAGAAAAAAATTCAAGCAGTTAATCCACTGTCCTTATGTATTAACATGAACTAAGGATTCCTCTTTTTTTTTTAATAGTTAAAATAACAGTCCCAGAACGTATATATTTGAAAAAAAAACACTGTCAAGAGAGAGAATTGTGCATGATAGACCAATGATCATAGACATATCCCACTGTTCCAGCCCCTTGGTGCATGGAAATTTAAATCTAGGTCCCCCAAGTGGGGGTCCAGATATCTAGCTGGTGTGGACAGCTGTTTCGGTCTAGGCGACCTCATCAGCACACCATCGGCAATACTGGAGGATGAGATGGAACTTCTGCCTACCTGCAAAGAAGACCACATTTTACTGTGGTTTCTGCAGGGGCATACATTCCATGCCTCCACCTAGAGCCAAATTTTTATGCACCCTAAGAGAGAACCTACTTGTAAGTGCCGTAAAAGTCCCCCACGTGGGGGACCTAGATTTAAATTTCCTGCACCAAGGGGCTGGAACAGTGGGATATGTGATACGCCCCCCCCCCCCCCCTTTCGGTGGGGTGGGGGTGGGGGGGGGGGGTGGGGGCTTCCATATGCATTGCTTCCAGTCACTTACTTAGCGCACCCCCCTCTTTCCTTTTTTTTTTTTTTTTTTGTGCTTGGACTAAAGTAGATTTATGATCATTGGTCTATCATGCACAATTCCCTCCCTTGACAGTGCTTTTTTCTTACTCACTTGGTAGTTTCTTCTAAATTACAAGCACTGGCAGTCAACTCTTTCGGGCTAGATGTTTATATTCGAGCTCAGAAAACGCTCCAGTTATGTTCTCTTTGAATGTCAACTGATTATCATGGTCCGCTCATAGCGTAATGTCTTCCATTAAACAGCATCGGGGATGAAACGTCATGGGACGAAATGTGATTGGGACGAACGGTATGGGCGAATGCGCGTAGGGCGAAGATAGGCATAGAACAAGAGGCTCAAAGAACAAGTCCTTCGAAGCTTTCTAACGCTAAATAAACAACTTTTACGGCACCTACAACCTCAAATATATGAATATTACTACTTTACGTACTCAATAATATGTGTTTCTGGGGTAATTTGGGCTTAGGAGAGGTTATTTCGACTGGTTTCGGACAGCGCGATCTTGTAGCAAGGGAAGTAATCGACGTGTCAACGGCAGTGGAAAACGGCTTACTAGTACAACTAAATCAACTTTAATGTAAACCAAACTTCTAACACATGATTATTTTGTGTTTAGGTACGCAATAATAGTTATAGATATGGTTATTTTTAGCTTAGGACAGGTTATTCCGGTTATTCCGGGTTTTAGCAGGACCCCATTTGTGTGCATGTTTCCGTTTGTTTAGTACCTTTAAGCGCGCACATTTTATATAATTTTACGTGCAAGTGAACGATGAGTGTGTGGTCGAAACTACTCGGCGATACTCTCAAAGGTTTGTTCGAAAGCGACTCTTTTTTTGGAGATGACGACGACTTTTTCAATAGAAATTGGTCATGTCCCAAATCACGGTCGACTAATTCTTGTCATGTCCCACGCCACGTTCGACTGATATAAGGTTCGTTTTTTTTTAATTTTGATGAGGATTCTCAGATCGGGTTTAAACTACCTGTTTATTTTCAAACGTGGGTTTCATTATACCTCTTTGTTTATGACCTGAGGTGATAATGGCAGATGAATCGACTACTTTTCAGTCGACCGTGATAGATGGCCTCGCGCTGGGACCATACGGCGTTGAGGCGCGTCCCCTGGGTGGTGGATAGGGGGTCCCTCGTGAGAGGGGTGCACCGAATGAAATAAGGTGCCGTGAACCAACATGGTCTAAGGGAAGGTGACCCCGACAGAAAACCCCTGGTCCTCCTAGTAAGGGGGTTGGGCGTGGGGGTAGCTTCCCCACCCTGCAAAAAAGGAAATAGCTACAAAAACGCCGACGAAAAGACTAACAGTAATTCCTTTCCTGGAGGAGGAAGGTTCTTCTACTAGAAGACTTATGACGTCCTGTGGTGAAAGCCGGAAGTCTTCGGAAGCCACAGGACCGAGCCGCCTCTCTCTATCCAGGGATACAACCATGGGCACATGGAACGTCAAGACCATGTACCAGAGCGGCAAGGCCGCCCAGATAGCAGCGGAAATGCAAAAGTACAACCTTTCCCTGCTAGGCATCAGTGAAGCCAGATGGACGCAGTCTGGCCAGAAAAGGCTGTTAAGTGGGGAGATGATTCTGTATTCAGGTCATGAAGAGGAGAATGCCCCCCATACAGAAGGAGTAGCACTCATGCTGTCACCAGTGGCACAGAGAGCGCTGATGGGCTGGGAACCTCTTGGGCCAAGAATTATAACAGCAGCCTTTAGAACCAAGAAAAAGCTCAAGCTGAACGTCATCCAGTGTTATGCGCCCACCAATGACAGTGACGAGGAAGAGAAACAAGAGTTCTACGACCGACTCCAGAGTGCCGTGGACAAATGTGCGGAGCGAGACATCACCATCGTCATGGGCGATTTTAATGCCAAAATAGGGGAGGACAACACCGGATACGAAGAGGTGATGGGGAGACAGGGACTAGGCTCGGAGATGAGTGAGAACGGGGAGAGGTTTGTAGACTTTTGTGCTCTAAACCGACTTGTCATTGGAGGCAGCATCTTCCCACACAGAAGAATACACAAAGCAACTTGGGTCTCACCTGACCATACAACAGAGAACCAAATAGACCATATCTGCATTAGCAAGAAATTTAGAAGATCCCTTCAAGATGTTCGAGTGAGGAGGGGAGCAGATGTCGCCTCAGACCACCATCTGCTTACCTTAAGAATGAAGCTCAAGCTAAAGAAAAGCCGCACAGAGACAACAAGAAGACAGCGCTATAATGTAGGCCTCCTGAGAGAAACTGGAGTTAGAGAAGAGTTCAAACTGGTGCTGTCCAACCGGTTTCAAGCGCTACAGGAGCTAGTAAATGAAGAGGAGGCGGTCACCACAGAGCAGCAGTGGAAGGCAGTTAGAGAGGCGCTGAACTCAACCTGCAAAGACACTGTAGGGTTCAGGAAACACCACCACAAGGACTGGCTGTCGGCACAGACCTTGAAGAAGATAGAAGCGAGGAAGCAGAAGAAAGCAGCGGTCAACAACAGTCGCACGAGAGCAGCCAAAGTAAGGGCACAGGGGGAATACTCGGAAGCCAACCGCGAGGTGAAGAGGAGTATCAGGGCAGACAAGAGGGCCTACACAGACAGCCTGGCAGCAGAGGCAGAAAAGGCAGCAGGCAGCGGCAACATGAAACAGCTCTACGACATTACCAGAAGATTGTCGGGTAAGTATGGCCATACAGAAAGACCAGTAAAAGACAAAGAAGGCAAGCCTATTGCAGACAGAGCAGACCAACTCGACAGATGGGCCGAGTATTTTGAAGAGTTACTGAACAGACCTAGCCCACCCGACCCCCCCCGACATCCAGCCGGCAGAGACCGACCTACCCATCAGCTGTGACAGACCCAGCCGGGAAGAGATCAGAAAAGCAGTGGCATTTTTGAAGAATGGCAAAGCAGCAGGGCCAGATGGCATCCCAGCGGAGTCTCTGAAAGCAGACCTAGAGACAACAGTTGAGATGCTGTACCCACTGTTTGGAAAGATCTGGGAAGAGGAGGTGATGCCAGCTGACTGGAAGGAGGGGTACCTAATCAAGCTTCCCAAGAAAGGCGACCTCAGCAAGTGTTCCAACTACAGAGGAATCACCTTGCTGTCAGTACCAGGAAAGGTCTTCAACAGGATCATCCTAGAGAGAATGAAGAGCTCCGTTGACCCCCAGCTGAGAGACCAGCAAGCAGGATTCAGGAAGAACCGATCATGTACAGACCAGATCGCCACTCTCCGCATCATCGTGGAACAGTCTCTGGAGTGGAGCTCCCCGCTGTACGTCAACTTTGTGGATTATGAGAAAGCATTTGACAGCGTGGACCGAGAGACTCTGTGGAAACTCCTACGACACTACGGTGTACCCACAAAGCTCGTCCGCCTGATCAAGAGCAGCTATGATGGCATGACATGTCGCGTGATCCACGAAGGGCAGTTCACCAGAGAGCTCCAGGTCAGAACTGGTGTCAGGCAGGGGTGTCTGCTGTCTCCGTTCCTCTTCCTACTGGCCATAGACTGGGTCATGAAGATGACCACAGAGCACAGACGAAGTGGAATACAGTGGACACTGTGGACACAGCTTGACGACCTCGATTTTGCAGACGACTTGGCATTACTGTCCCACACTCATCAACAAATGCAGGACAAGACCACGAGGCTTGCTGACATCTCGTCCCAAGTGGGCCTCACCATTCACAAACAGAAAACAAAGACAATGAGGCTGAACGCAACCAGGGAAGAACCAGTCTTGCTTGCTGGCACCCCGTTGGAGGAGGTGGAGTCCTTCACCTATCTCGGGAGCATCATAGACAAAAAAGGCGGCACTGATGCAGATGTCAGAGCACGAATCGGTAAAGCCAGAGCAGCCTTTCTCCAGTTGAAAAAAGTGTGGAGTTCCAGAGAGCTGTCACAACAACACCCAAAGTCCGGGATTTTCAACTCCAAGTAAAAGCAGTTCTATATCAGGGCTAGAAATTAACTTTTTTCTTTGGGGGCCACCGGGCCCTTGATTGAAAATTTGAGGGCCACAAGCAACTTTCGGGGCCCAACTTGAAAAATAAGGCAAACAAAAAAACAAAAGATTATTGACAATTAATAGGTAGAAGTACAATTTGTCTGATAATCTAAATAAAAACAATTGATTTCCAATTTTGACGGAGTGATGTCATTTGTATTTGCCTTTTCTTCTCTTTCAATCATTACCACAAAAAAAGGGGAAAAAACACACACACACACATCAGTGGACCACATGTTCCAGTGACTGTGAGCTGGAATGGCCATTAAACAAAATAAGAAAAAATCAAGTGAGTCTCTTGTATAATACTTTTCAGTTTTGTGACTGAGTATTGCACAATACACATCATTAAATTTTTAATATGAGTAACCTAACAACAAATCTGACCTCAATGCACAAAAGTTCAAAACAAACCATGAATGGGAACTAAACTTAACAGTACTCTTCCTGATAAACTAAAGTGAAACAAACAGATTTTGCCTTTTTTTTTTTTTTTTCAATCATCTATTCATATTACACTTATGTGCAATTGAGTTAACAGAAGTAAACTAAAAAATCACAATAACAAAAAAAAAAGAAAAAAAAACCACAATACTATTACTGTGAGTGAGGGCACCGGTGTGGGTTGCTTCCCTTGGCCCAAATACGAAACTGCCGAGTAGAGCTAGCTGTAGCAGAACGAATTATTTTGCGGGCCAAGCGGGCCCTTCGTTTTTCAACTTTCCGGAGCCCGAAATCAAGCTTTGCGGTTTGTTGGCCCGAGCGCACCCCGCTAATTTCAAGCCCTGTATATGGAGCAGAGGACTTGGAGATTGACAAAAACCACAGTCAACAGAGTACAGGACCTTCATGAACCAGTTGCCTTAGAAGAATTTTGAAAATACCACTGGCCAGAGAAGATCAGCAACGTCAGACTCTGGGAGAGAGAACAGAGCAGATAACAGCAGAGAATGAAATTGGGCGAAGAAGATGGGGATGGATCGGTCACAGTCTGAGAAAGCCAGCTTCCAGTATCACTAGGCAGGCATTGTCATGGAACCCCCAGGGAAAGAGGAAAAGAGGTAGGCCGAGAAACTCCTGGCGTCGAGACCTCCAAGCAGACATCAAGAGACTGGGAACCACCTGGAGTAGAATCGAAGGAGAAGCACAGGACAGGAGTTGCTGCGAGGTCTCTCGTCGCTTTACAGGCCTCTATACCCGGGTTAGGGGTTGTACCAGGCGTAAGTAAGGAATTGTGATAGATGGCGTCGTGGAGTGCTACTTGAAGTGGCTCTTCATGTCCACTTCATTACACGCTTGATTGAACAGCTTTGTTTATGCCATAAAACCTAGCAATAGTTAATGTGCGATTGTATAATCTGTTGTTTTAGTTATTGAAGTTTAAATATCTATCTATATCCCGTAGTTTCTTGCTGACGTTTATTCAATATCATGAAGATTTATTTAAATATAATGTGTGTTGACCAAAATAGTGTTCATAACCAGCGGGAAAAATTCCCGTTTTCAGGTCGCTTCGTCATGACTTGATTCTCCCAGAGAAAGAGAAATCAGCCACTAATAGTTAAAACGAACGCTGAAAAGATGCCTAGGACTATCGCATTGGCCTATTTAAGCTTGCGTGACCCCCTCTCCAGTGATTGAAGCTGAGAGGCAGAAAAATAAAGATACGAAGTTCTCGAAACCAGACAAACGGCCCTAGGACAGAGGGAAGAGTACTGCGCCAAACGTGAAACAGGAGCAGGCTTACGCGCACAGTGAAATTACTAGGTATGTGTTTGGTTGTGTCCGAGTTAACATGCTTGTAACATTATTCCCATGCATAATTTATTTTTATACTGTTGTGACTTTGTTTAGGAAGACCTACTCTGGGTGCGGATTTGTAAAAATGTAATTTATACATTTTACCATTGTATTGATCATCCATCTGATATTTTTCTGGTGCGTGATGGATTCCCAGTTTTAATCCTCTTCAATTCCTTTCAAACATTAAGTTTTATTCAGAGAGAAAAAAAGAATGATTGCTAACCCCAGCCCAGGCCAGATCACACCAAAGCCCCAAGACCAGGAAGGCGTGTGGAGCAGCAGCGGTGAAAAAATGGCGCAAAGCGAAACCGTGAGCAGCGCAGTGAATGGTCGGCCCAGAAAGTGGCGGCGTCACCGGGAGAAATGTTCAAAGTCATTACTTTGAAAAGAAAGGTATTGTGCTGTCTCATAATTAAATTATCTCAGAATTTGTTTTCTTTACAGATCTGTTCATTGTGAGAGGCAGATTTCTTTATTCAGATTTAAGGGTTCTGTAAATATATGGTACTTTGCATGTGAAACCTCCCATTGCCGTCTTCATGCCAACAGTCCAGACACCTATACCTATGTTTAAACTGTACTTTGACTTTTTTGGTGGTCATCTATGGTATATTTTTGTCGGACACTTGTAATTATTAAACTGTATACCTGGTTATGTTTTCTCATTATTTTTAACTTCAAAATCTCCTCCTGCTGAGAACTGTTGCCTTACAGCTGGCAGTTTCCAGTGTATCTTGACTCGATTCTCATGGGAATCAAGACTTGTACACTTTAAATGGACTAATGTACCTGATGGTTCTTTGGAAAAAATAACATTTTTAGTTGTAATTTTTGTGATTTGTATTATAAAATATTATCAATAATTTTAATTCTTTTTCCTAGAATGCGACTCGGACTCATCCCCAGCTGGGGGGGCAGAAAAAAGCCTCCGCAAACTGTGACAACCCCTCCACAGGCAGCCCATCACAGCCTTTGATGTCACCATCTCTAACAAAGTGAAGATGGCTGTCTACAACCAAGTTAAATGGCTTGGAAGGAAACGGAGCAGAGTGCTCTTTTTTCAGAGCCAAATTCCGTCCGAACTGCTGTGTTTGGTGAACCATCTCCTAACGAAGACTGTCAGAAATTCAGGGCGCAGGAAGCTGCATGAGGGCACGCAAAGAGCGGCAGTCAGCTTTCTGGTTGATATGCCATCAACATCCCTGGCAAGTCTGACTGTGTGCATATAAAAACACTAAGACAGAAAAATAGTTGCTGAAAAATCTAAAGAGGACTCCACAGAGGATTTTCAAAAAAAAACATAAATCCAGAAGTCGTCTGAGGAGATTTTACCGCCACATGCCTGCGTACCTGCTGACCTCACGCAGGCAAGCCTACACGGCTGTTCCTGTGTGAAAGTCTGCAGTAATGTTGACTTAAAATTAGAGGCAGTGTACATGCTGGTTTAGGGGGTTCATGTTGATGGCCGTGATGTTCTGTCGGAAAGTCTGTCTGTACAGTATCCAGTCTTTCATGTTACAACAGAGGTTGTGACCTTTGTGGCACAGATAAGGTCAGGCAGACAGTTGGAGAGCCAATTGCCAAGAAAGATTGAGGAGGTATGGATCTAGTGAGATGACGGTGGGAAGAGGTCTGGGATCTTGCTACAGACAGAACAAAGAGTATCCAAGAGAACAAGCGCCGGTGACCTTGTCTAGCAAATAGGTAATAATAATAATACATAGAATTTTAATATAGCGCCCATTCCCCCATAAACAGCAAGCTCGGTAGTGCATTTACGAGCACAAATAAAAATTATTAAAAAGTAGAAAAAATTACAGAACGCACTCAACTGACTTTAAATAAACATCTGCTCGGCACCATCGTAGGCGCATCATTCTCTAAAACACGAAACACACACACACACTATAGCCTGATCTTACATCGAGGGGAAACAACAACCAACATTTCCAGGCGAGCACATCCAGACTAAGCAAATCTTGATATGCTACACTGTTACTGTTGACAGAATCTCTTAGATTGAATGAGTGCTAGGGAAGAAAGAGACCTCATTCCATTTTCTAAGCACCTTTTTGTCTTCAGGTGGCATTTTTTGCAATTGAAGTACACTTGCAGGTGAACCTTGCCGATCAACCTGCGCCATAGCTCACATGCCCCGACTTGGCGCGAGTGAACTTCCTAGGGAAGCATCATGGATGAGGTACCACGTCATTGCACATTGGGGTGATCATACAGATCAAGTGACTGTACACCCTGTTGTTATGCTGCATAATATCAGTGAGCAGCCTGCCCAGAGCAGGTGCACACAGTTATCTGGTCTTACCTGTCCGATTGACCCTCAACCATGATCGCTCACATAGGTGTGAAGAGCATTCTCAACCGGGTCACTGTCGATCATCATCTTGCAAGCAGGACCATGGGGTCTTTAGACAAAATCGTAAATTGTTTCTGACGGTTGTGCTGCAAAGGGACAAATCAAAAACTTCCATTCTACCACCTTGGTCGAACCTTAACAGAGCGCTATAAAGGTAGAAACGATGCCTATCTTTGGCTCTTAGACATGGCAAAGAGCTTGTTGTGATGCATGTGGTGGCGAGTTGTAAATGAGAGTCGGTCATTGACGATGATGTGCGCCGGGGTGAGTGGGGAGAGCAAGAGTTCAGTGTGCTGCGAGGACATGGCTATGAACGGTGCTCAGGATGTACTCTCTGCCCCCCAAAGATGTGCAACCCCAAGCAGTCATGCATACATACAAAAAGCGTTACGTTCCAGCTGGGTCAAGACAAAAAATCCTCGACTTTGCCATCTGTTCTGGACCCGGATCGCGCCAAATTCAAAAGCATCAAGAGTTTTGGTCGTTACATCTTGGCCTCACGCCATCTGTCAAGCTTTTGCACATCATCCAAGTTTGTCGACAAGTGGGACATCATTCAAAACTAAAACTGCTGGTTCAGTGGATGACGAGCATTCCACACTGTCAGGTCTTTAATTCAACTATGACCGTCGGACCTTCCAAAAGGGATTTTTGTTTTCTCAAAACATCATTACCGATGGACAGTACTGTTAGGGAATACTGTCTCCTAGCCCTGAATTTTAGCCCCAAATTGAGGGTGTGTGCCTTTAGAGGTGGGAAGGTAAGGGCGGCCGTTATCTGTAGGCAGAGCCACGGTAGCCCTCCCTTCCCTCCTTATCTGGTGAACGCTGGTACCTGATTCGCCAATTCTTGTCTCTTCGCTGAGCCGTGGATAGGTTGATGTGCCCTACCTAGCTCCTGGTCAGGCATTCGTTCTCTCGCGACTTTGTTTTTTCTGCGAGTTCGTGGTGGGAGGTTGTCGGGTTACTATGGCTTGTGAGCTGCTGCGGTCGTGCGGTCTTTGTTTCCGGCTGCGAGTGGCGACGGGATGTTGGCCTTCTCGTCCTTGGCGGGGACTTTGGCGGCCCATCTTTCGTGGGCCTCGTTCCTCCGTGCCTCACAGTGGTACCTCCTCTTCTTTCTACCATGACCAGGTAAGCATTGTGGCTCTTGTAGTTAGTGCCCTCGGCCGACGCTTACGTGGCAGGTAGCACTGGCAGAGGCGCTGTTGTGGTGACCGTTTGTGCGGTTTCGTTGATTAGACGTGGGAAGAGAAAAGTGTTATACATGCGGGGCATAATAGACCGGTTCTAGCGCAGCTGCCGGGTTTGTGAGGGGGTGAATTTAGCAACAAGGGCGCTGCTAACTCAACCCTTGCTGGGCGGAAACTATCACGTGAGGTTTCGTGTTGCCACATGTACTCGTTTTCTTCTATGCTTGAATAGACTGTTCTTCTGACTCTATGTATCCAGAGTTGGCAAGTTAGTCCTGCACGAGATGCGCAGACTTCCAGTGGCCAGAGAGGAGTGATGCCCACGGACGCTGTCTTCCGTGCCTGGCTGGTCCCCACCCACCCTTGCGGCATCTGCACCACCTGGGTGGGAGGATAGCAGTGGTCGACAACTGGGCGGTTCTACCGGCGGAGTAGCGTCCGAAGAGGCCCGCTCCAGTCTTACTGTGGTGGAGGAGGGATAACACCGAGGCTCTCACGAGCGGGGAACGCACATGCGGATTCCGGTGCCTCACGCTCCTGACGGAGGGTTCGTCAGCTCGCTGGGGTTACTGTCACGAAGCATGGCCACGAAGTACTCCGACATCGGTGTTTGGTCAGCGCGCCGGCAGTTCTGACCCCGAGCTTGGCTCCAACACCGGGCGCCTGCAGTGGGTTTGTCGGCTCGCTGTGGTCCCACCGTGGGTCTGACCGACGCGCCCGCGGGATCGGCAGCGCCGGTCTCGGACCGTGGGGAAGCTCCGGTGACATGCACAAGTCTTCTGGTGCGGAGGGTCAGTGCCTTAGTTTGCACTAAGGAGTTAAAAAACCTACCAAATACACATTAGCCAGTGTAGTTAAGGTGCCCTCATGTTTTGGCCCCCCGGGCCCGGCCCCTGGCCACAGGGGAGGTTTACTGCTTTTCAGAGGACCACGCTAGGGTCGCAACTCCGCGCTTCTATTGGTTTCCCGTGACTCTCACGTCGCTCGCTCGATACGCCTTTCTTCTCGCTCAGTGGGTGGTTCGTCTCGCTCGAGCTCGACTTCCCGAGTGCACCGACGCGCCTAGGAGGCTCAGCCCTCTTCCACGTCTTTGCGTACTTCGTTCTCTTCACCGGGTATAGAGATCCCGTCCGTTCGCCCACACCGATCGGCTTATCGACCGGTCCGTTCGCCCCTCTCCGTCCCGGAAGACAGCGTTACCACTCCCTCCGGACGTGCTCTTCCCGACGCCGTCCATTCCCCCGCGGACTACGCTCCCCTCTTCACCAACTCCGTTTCGAGGACGGTTCCGACGACGAGATTTCTCCCCGACGTCCCGCTTCCCCCTCCGTTTCAGTCGCGACGGGCCCGTGCGCCTCCCAGCGCATACAGTGACAAGACGACGAGTTAGGTTAACCGACGTTTCTGTGTTGGGGCGTCGATACCTTCACCCCCTCAGGGGTTAGATTCCTGTGGTGGTGGTACGCCGCTCCTCAGCTCGTTCCTGCGGGTTCGATGTCCTCAGACCTTACTGCGTGACGATGCCTCCGACGCTGTCCGGGACACTCCCCCCTCTCGGTACGACGCCGGTGTTCGGCAGCCCTCCCTCAGTCATAAGATGGAGACCCTCCGGGCCTTGGGATGAAGCGGCTCGCCTTATCGCGGCCTCCACTTCCTCGGAAGGAGTGCCCACCTTCACCGCCGGGACAGAGAAAAGCCTATGCGTTTGTGGATGCGGGCCAGCCTGTCGAAGCGGTTCAAGTCTCTCCCTCAACTCTCCAGGGTTCCGGAGACCTGCGTGACGCCCTTCGTCGCATTGGTCGAACGAATTCCTTTGGAGACGCTGGTTTCTTTTCGGGGACAACAGGTTGGCCCGGCCGAT